>OMLB01034665.1:0-14324 GCA_900302555.1 Myripristis jacobus | reverse complement strand
GTTTTGTTTTCGTGCAGGAGTCGCTCTCGTCACTCCCTGTCCAATCAGCGGCCTGCACGGCGTTCACGTCACATTTTCGGCTCGACTCAGCTCGACTCAGCTCGCTTGGAACCCCGGCTGAGTAGGTCCCAAAATGGGACCTGCTAGCAGGTACTACCACCTAATGGAAAAGCTCTCAAACCGCGCCGAGTCGAGCCGAGTCGAGCTGAGTCGAGCTGAGTAGGTACTAGTGGAAAAGGGGCATTTTTGTCACATCAGTAAAATCTGCATAGAGCTGTCAAAGGTAATCTGTCACATAGACATGCCTCACTGTTTAGTTAACATGTGAGTAAAAACATCTGATCCTATGGAAAGTGACCACTTTAAAGTCATTGGGAGCTGTTTCCTGCCAAAGAACATATTCAGACTGCATCTTTAAACCCCCAAGAAATATGAATGTGGGGCAGACTGATACATACTACAGTATCAAGGTTAGCTTGTACTAAATTCAAAGTTGCCATACTAGCCTATAGCTAATGCATACATATATGTCAGTCTGCTACAGCCTGCTGGTCCTCTGAGGTTATGAATGACCTTTTTGCACCCTGACAACATAAAGCCTCACTTCCTCCTTGGCCCTCCCCAGTGTTTCCCCACTTAGCTCAAGTCTTATGTTAGCCAAACATTTATCTGGCTTTGACACTATCTGCAGCTGCCCTCCTTTCCAACCACACCATTCTCCGTTGACATGGCTTGCGAGCACACTGCCGGCTTGTTCTAGATTATATATGCTTTGATAAAGAGCCCAGCTGCCTGGTTCTGGCAGATGCTTTGTGCTAAATGTGCGGCCAGCTCTGGTGGAAGTACAGTCGTCTTTATTTGTTGTCCAAAGGGCATTCATCAGTACTAGAAATGGACTGTGTATGAAGAGAGTGATTTGAGGAGTCAAAGTTACGACAACGCCTGTCCCATTCCACCTTGGCAGAAATGGGACTGGCCTTCCACAGGATCAGGGTGGCAACTTAGAGAGAAATCTGGTCCAAGTGTTGTGACCAAATGTCTGCATTGCTGGAAATCTGATATAATCTCATAAACTCTGGTAGGATTAAGATGCTCAGTGGAGGAGAGATGCAGAATGGGGGAGATAAGTGCCTGTGGTTATGTGCTTTGCAGATGTGATGAGTGTATATTTGCTGTGTGGATGCAAATATACGCGCATGCACTCTATGTCTATGCCAACACATGCACACTACACATTCACACATGTATGTACACGTGCACTATGCAGTAATACAAGCCTTGTTCCACATGTAAGTATGATTGTGTGGAGAAGATAGTACACAGGTAACTCCTTGGGGAGAAGGAGCTGAAAGAATGCACTGGGCAGTGGAAGGGAAGGTGGAGGGGGTGGGGGGGATAGTTGGACAGGCATCAGCATTTCTCCCTGATACTATCTGGGTAATAGTATCAGCTCCTCTCCACAGCCCTTAGTCCTGTTTGTTCCTCACTCACATGTTGGCCCTTTTAGCCAATGGGGCTCTGTCACAACCCCAGCCCCAGCTGCATGGCCCGATAGCCGGCAATAGGACAGGGCTGGAGGGGGTCCACTGGAACCGCTGAAATGGAAGTGTTGCCAAACACAAGGACAAAAAGGCGATGGGCGAGGATGTGGGCATATGCTGCCGTTTTAGAGCATTTATCTGGTGCAAACACACTCAAAATCTACATAGAAACACAGGGAAAAATCTGTAAAATGCATCCAAAAGACTTGGATATCGCCCATCTCTGTTTGCTCCTCCCATCTCTCTCTTCCTTGCTGTTGTGCTCTGTTCGACTTTGCATATGCACTGCACGCTCCGCCACGTTCCGCCTGAGCACTGCAATCCTTGGCTAATCTCATCTGTGAATCAATGGGATTCTCTCGTCGCAACCACACAGGCCCACAGCACACCAATGCCAGCAGGATCTGAGAGAATCATCCAAGTCACCAGGGACGATAGCAGGACTGCTTCCAACACAACGGGCACGAAAGAGTTGGATGATTTATAGGACCAGGAAAAAACCTCACATATGAATAATTAATGACGCTATAGAGCACTATTTGTTGTTGGGCCAAAGAGATATTGCATAATGTAAGGGATATTTGTGCAATAATAATAAAATCAAGCTGAAATGTCATAGCAGAGGCTATTGATAGCCCTAGTTGAAAAAGCTGTAGTCCTAGTTGAAAAAGCTGTATCTTTGCAATGTGATTAAAGAAAAATTCTCAAATTTTATGATTGATTGACCACCATGCATTCTTAAGATACAATGTGCTTTGAAAAGGATTTATTGCCTCAGGCTCAGTCTACATATCAAACCTTGTCACCATTAGAAGTTTGAGAGCTACAGTGATCTACATTGCATGTCTGCAAACGGGGGAAATGAGGCACCATTGGAAATATATCTCAGGTCGTTGCTATGTGTCATTTGCTATATAAAATGAAAATACTGTAATGTCTCCGAATGTGTCTCAAACCTCTAAGCCCACACAACTGAGGAAATTTGATTCTCGGCAGACTTTGTGCCTATAAACTTCCAAAATAGTTACTAAACAGTGTAATGTGAAATCACTACTTCAAAATGCAAAAATGTGAATGAATATGCTAATTGCAAATTGTTGCAAAAAATTACCCCGTAACCTTCTCAGCAATGTGAGGGACGGGAAGCCGTGCAGTCTTCATGCTTCGTCTGTCTTCACACTTCATCAGATTGCTAGATCCTTTGAATGAGTGGCTATATTCCACCAAAAAGGAGCTTGTCATATGTTTTCTATTTCTTTTCAGTTATTGCAAGCAAAGACCTAGCAATATCAATTCTTTTCACATTGCTCATATAGCATCTTCCAAACCATTTCTTCAAACTTCACGTACTTTGTTCTTAAAGCCTGATTTTCTTTAAAGTGGTTAGTACCAGCAACTATCCAGGGACACATGCACATATTTTCACAACACAGGCCTTCTAGGGACAAAATTCGAGTAACACTGTATATGGCATGCAGATAAATTTGGCATATATGTGAAAAAATATTTGCCACATTATTAGATATGACTGGGTACAGTATAATATATACCATAGGTAGTGTGGTAATAATGGGGACAGTGATATCTATTATGAGAAAAGTCATCAGTATACATTTTCTCATTATGCTAATGAAATTGAACTGTTTCTCATTTTGCTTAAGGACCCATTAGAACACACTCAATGACCCACTGTGAAAATCCCTGAAGTTGTACTGCCGTATATTAACAAGCCAAATAAGCATGAATGAGGGAAAGCTTAATGATGGCCAAAGGACTACATGACGCTGGAGAAGTGACCTTTATGCACATTCAGTTCTTTTCTAGTGA
The DNA here is from genome assembly GCA_900302555.1 of Myripristis jacobus. NCBI lineage: Eukaryota > Metazoa > Chordata > Actinopteri > Holocentriformes > Holocentridae > Myripristis > Myripristis jacobus. Next base: position 10,956 of record OMLB01034665.1, on the reverse strand, counting down.
ATGCCTTAGTGACATCTCTTTCTCGCTCCATTTTTCTCTTTTCCCACTCACAAACGACACCAAGTCACAGCCTGTAAGGACAAGGAAGGAAACGGAGTGAGTGGTGATTAAAATATGTCACCCCTGTGCCCTTTGCTGAAGTATGCTCAGATTTGTATATGTCTGTATACCTCCTACTAGCTGTAAATGTTGACACAGACTTTCCAGGACCAGTGTCTAGTCCAGTGTTAGGTGCAGTATGTGATTCAGTCTGCCAAATACATCTGAAGACATGATAAGACAATAAAAGAAAAGGTGTAACCTTGCACAGGTTAGATTTAATGCTTTGAGCCTAACACATTCTTATGCTTGTGTGTGTCAGTTTGAATGTTTTATGGAGTGTGTTTATGTGTGTACAAGTGTGTAGGCATGTCTTCCTGTCTTTTGTGTTTGCACTTCTTCCCTGCACAAAGCCTTTCATCACTGTCTTTCCTATAGATAGAGACATATTGGAGCACCAACCAGGAAGCGAGGGTGAAAGAATGGGGTCTAACGAGGGTTGGGTGATGATACACTAATATGCTATCCTGGGGTAATTAAAACAGAATCATTTCACTACCATGATGTCACCACTCCTGTTCAGATAGACGGAAAAAGGAGTTGGTACCTGCAATGTGGCTTCATCTCAGGTTTGTACCGATAATGACAGGGAGTAAGCAAATCTGCATGAAGGAAAGTTGCAGCTGAAGATGGGAATGATTCACATTTATGTGCACAGCTCTGAATCAACACCCACTAACCACTGCAATGACTGATGTGTCATCCAGTTCAATGTCTTCCACTATAGCTGCTGCCCAATCAGGGCTTTCACAACAAAGTATGACAATATGAGTAGCATGTACTCCAGAAGACAAACCATTATGATAGCGTAAATATCCCATGGAGCTATGTGGTCCTGACGTCAGCCTGTATTTATGATAAATGTGTATGTGGCCATTTGGCTTACTTCCTACCGTTGTGCTAGCTGCTTCCCCTGTGTAATCCCTGTGTTGGACTGAGTGTTTGAGTTGGACTGTTCTGTTTAACATGTTGCCCAATCCGTGTCACCCTGGTGTTGAAAGGGGCCTGACCAAGCTATGGTATTTGACAAACTGGGAACAAGAATGTCTTGAACATTTTGGCCTGTTGGTGGCGCAATAGAAATGGTCATGGAATCATCTGACTTGGAATGTGTTGTTATCTACCAAACATGAATGTCATCACCAAATTTTTTGGCAATGCTAAATCACTTTTTGAGACATTAGCCTGCAAGACTAAAAAAACAATTGACTGCTCATGGTCCTAGCCACATGAATTTTGTCACAAAATTTCATGGCAATGCAAAAAGGTTTAGAGATAGTGTGCAATATTAACAATTTGACCTGTTGGTGTGACTAGAGGGAGGGTCATGGGGTCACCATAATCAACAGGTTTCCTTCTCTTGGCAACATGAATGTGATCCACAAAATATATGTGGATATGCCATATGCAAAGTTAAAAATGTCAACTGCTGGTGGCACTAGAGAAAGGTCTTGCCCTCTATTTGTACAATCTGTCATAAATGTGAAAGTTGTGCAGCTATGAAAAATCTGAAAATGTGATTGACTGGTAGTGTCACTCCTTGATCTGCCGCCATTTTTAGTGTTTCCCACTGTAAACTGAAGGGGTGCCCTGTCTTCTTTTACCATCACACTGCCTCTGGTGTTATCTAATGCTTTTTTTAAAGGAAAAATCATTTTTCTTTCTGAGGGTGGCCAATTTGCCTGTAATGACCACTAAATGAAGGCTGTATATTCCCCAACTTTTCGTTTACAACTACATCAATGGCTACACTGCTGTAATGCGACAATTAACGTCAAGGTGGATAGGTTTTGATGGCGTCATGCTAGTGTTCATATTAATTTCATTCGTCATCCAGACTAAAAGCTTGCCACACATGAGCTGGAAATGATGGGCTCAATTTCGCAGATGAGGAAGGGTCAATTACAGTGTAATGCAGCATCCCAGTGGAGTAATTATGTTTATATTGCCAGTGATAAGTCCGGGATGATGCTGTCTGTTTTTATGACCCCACACCCAGCATCAGCAAAGCAGTAGTAAAACTTGCCCTTCGTGTGCATGTGTGTGTGTCTGCCCCTGGGGGAAAGAGACTGGATACATAAGAGGATGAAGGAGATGGGTCCCTAAATGCAGAAGAGAAACAACATGAATAATTCATACAGTTTAAGTTGACTGAATATAATATGTGCGTGTTAGTTCATAGACAAGATACAAACAAGAGCTTCCACAGATGTCCCCCTTTTGCATTCCTAATTGTAGCAAGTGAAAAACAGCCACTGTATGCTATGGCTGAAAGGAAACAAGTGAGGGTTTCTTCTTTTCTTTCTTTTTTTTTTTTTAACATGAGACAGTTAATGAAGCACAGAGAGAGAAACAAGTGGGGGCAGAAAATGAGGCAGAGATAGACAGAGCACAGGTTGGTTTGCTGATCCGATGTGTCTGAAGCCCCACGGGAGAGCTAAGCCTATTAGCTAATAAAGGAGAAGTGGAAGAAAACAAGGCGGAGGTGACCTAATCAGGTTGGCCTGAGGTGTGAGGGCTTAAGTACTAGCGGCTGGAGACCTGCAGACTTGTCAGACAGGGACCCTGCTCGCAGTCGGCTGCCCTCAACACTGCCTGCTTGAAACCGACGCCCATAGCCTGTAACAACACCTTGGCTGTGAGAAACCCAAAGGAGCATCCGTTTTAATGAATCTAGACTTCTTTAATGGTCAATTCGCCTTTTTCCATTTTCTCATTTTGCCAGCAGAGCAGATAGGGTAATAGAAATGAGGCCGCAGTGATGGGAATGGAAACTAGCCTTAAAACATGCAGAGAGAGAATGGAATGGAAGAGGAGAACCCGCTAAGCTGTGCTCTTTACACTTCATTGGCTTTGTGCTCATGTGGACTTGAAAAAGGTAGAAATTTTCAAATATATCTATACAGTGTTATCTGATGACATGACAATGGACTCATGATGTAGGATAGATTATCATGTACACTTCCCTCGGCTGATTATAAGGCCTGAGGGATAAAAAGGCTGTACCATGTTGCAGTAAATGCTTCGTGTCAAGAGATGACCTTGATAAGGCTGCCCTGCTACACAAACAGACTGCTATCATGAACCAATTGTAAATAAACAAAGATGTCAGTTGATAGAGAAGAGGCCCTTATGACTCAGTATAATTGATTTTTACCACAAAGATTTTTCTCCTATTATTTTGAATATCAAAAATTGAATAACTGCTTGCTGTGTCATGTTGAATCTTTAACAGCAACTTGTCTCTGCTAGGCAGTAGAGACATATTACAATGAGGAAAATAAACATGGGTTCTCTCTTCATCAATTTTTTTTAAAAATCTGATTGCAGATATGCATACCTGCGAATACTTTGTGTTCATGTGCTGGTGTGATTTCTGTGTGGGTGCACCTGTGTGTACTTTGTGCGGTCGTCTGGAGAGAGAGGTGAGGTGACACAGACAACACCTGTCAGAGCTTGTGTGAGGTGGCCAACTGACAGGCCGAGCGCCTGTAAAACATGCAAGATAGAAACGACAGGGCAAACGGGGCGAACAGAAACAAAGAAAGGTGAATATTTTTAACCCAGAGCTAGACAGTAACAGATGCTTGTGAGCAATCAGAAACACGCACGAATGCATGAGAAGGCAAAATTGTACCATACACCAATTTAAACGGCAACTATAAAGGCACAGATACATATTGGCAAAAAGTCACAGTTCTTGTCTTGCCCCGGGACTGTGTGGCCATCTGAGTGTCGCTAATTCTGCAGTGCGTGTCTTAATATCCAGTTGGAGAGGGAAGAGAATTAGGCCTGGCACGCAACACAAAGAGAAGTGCATGGCGCTTTCAAGTCCCGGACAGGAGAAGGCACTCAGGGATCTCCGGCAACATGATGCATTTTTCAACAGCAGTAATAAGAAAAAAGAAAGAAAAATGTCACTAGATATTGCATACCACTGTGAAGAATTTGTCCCTGCACGGCCCTTCAAAGTAGACCTTGAAAACTGTTCGAGACAACCCTCCACGCTTGAAATCTGTGAATAATTCCAATTGGATGAAACAGACAGGGGCTTTAAAAAAAATTACTTTCCAACTTTTGACTTTGCAATGATGATTGATATGGTGTAGTTGCTGGAAAAGAGGCGACCATTAAAAATTGACAGGGGTGTGTCTGTGGCAGACGTTTCATGTATTATTTCAAGTGGAAGGGAGAACTTTTATATCGTCAGATGTAAATGAATTATTGAGGGGCCCCCACTACCGCCGCCGCCTCCCTCGTCCCACACATCCTTGCCCCATCCCTTCATCTGTCCCACTTCTCGGGACAAGTGGCAGTAGGGGGTTTCAAAGGCATGTGAGTGCACTCTGTTAAAAACAGAAAAAAAAAAACAAAAAAACTTTTTTAGCACTATAGTGCAGCTCCGCAGAATGGTGCTCCACTATAACCTAAAAATGTAAGTGCTTACCTGTTCTACTATGTACTTAACAACAGAGTTAGAATCTAAAAGCAAAGGCCACATTGTTGGTCATCAGTAAAATGATATACTGCTTCTCCAAAGTTTAAAACCTCACTCTAAAAGAGCCAAGTTGGATTCCCACCAAAGTCTTTAAGGGGGATCTTATGGCTATCGATTTATGCTACTACAGTCTGCTGCTTAGAGGAAGAACAGATGAACAGCAAATTGTGTGTGTGTGTGTGCAGTCCCTCCCGGCATGCAGCAAAAGCTTTATTCCAAAAGGCTATTCCTCCAGAAACCACATAGTACGTGTTATTTATTGGACACCTGCATTTCATAGAATCATGAGGTTTAACTCACCATACCATAATTTAAAACCCTCATGACCCCACTGCCACCTGCCAGCTGTTTGCAGCCATTCGGCCCATAAACAATGTTTAGCAGGAGCCATTCTGTGGCTAATGGCTGGAGGGGAAAGGTTAGCTTTGCAACACACCTCTCTTATATCTGTCACTCCGGATTGGGCCTACACTTATCTGATCATTTCCTCGTCCATTCTCCGCAGTAATGTCCTTAACCTTTTTTAGTGTGTGTGCTTTAATACACACACCAGACCTGTGCTTTCCCAGTTGTGTGACATTCTTCAAGTCTGAAAAAGAAAAATGGTAGATGACAATATGCCTGTAGGTAACTTTGTAGAATGGCCGGTATTTCGTCAAAAATTTGAAATCCAACAGTTCAAAGAGCACCCAGCAATGGCAGAGTAGGAGTTTTGCATGCCAACTCCATCCCCTGCCATTCTGTAGCTGCAGTAAGTTAAGCTAAAGTACGGGCGCTTTGGCAGGCGAAGCTAAGTTTGTTTGGCTTAGCCTGTGGCTTGTTTATAACAAGCCACAAATCTTCCCAACATATTGATAGAAAATTGGCATTTTTCAGACAAATAAATGAGAAAAGAAGTTGTTGTAGCCCTGCCCTGTTTCAACTAACATCTATTTTTTTGGCACTCTCTGCTGCAGAGATGTTGTTAGGCCAAAAAAAAAAAAAAAAAAAAACTTAAAATGCCCACTTACTCACTTTTTTTGCTCAAGTATCTTTAAAGAGTTGCAGGACCTTTCATGTGTATCAGGTATAAAAGACAAGGCCAGGGTCTGGCTTTTGCAGCCCACTACCCACATCGACCTGTCCAAACACTATTAACTATGGAGACATTGCCTTGGAGCCTTCACGGACACACAAATATTACAGATATACAATAGCGACTGCACTCTTGCTATTCTATATCTCACGATTCGCTGAAGGGGACTTTTGCTCTCACCTCCTAAATGGGAAGAGGAAGAGACATTTAAGGAGTGGATAGGATTGTCTCTCAACAGTTTTCACTTCCTTTTAACACCACATAAGAAAAATGCGGCCTTTGTTTCCATAGCAACCGCACCCCGCGAGCATCCCAACCCCACTGTCATGAGAACCGCCGGTTCTGCTCCTTGAAACAGAGGTAAAATTGTGCGAGGTACATGAAGCTAGCTGACTGATAAAAATGTGAAATGAATACACACCTCATCACTCTCTTCCCACCTGTAAACAAACCTCAAGTATAATAACTACACAACAACAAAGACAAGGAGAGAAGCAACAAGTGTTCACAGAACTGGAGCTGCTTTAGAATCAGTCTGGTGGAGACAAAGAGCGGGTCAAGTTGCTTCACTCTTCCCCCGGGAGAAACAAACTTTTGCTGTTCTTATCTTTTTTCCCTTATAGCACTCCCATCATTGTCTATTCTCTTGTGGTGTGTTAACAGCCATTTCTGGGCCCAAATCATTTGTCACACTCCACTTGATGTGATAGTGGCAAAGTAAAACTTGCTGAAACATGCCCATGAATATCCATGAATAATTCAGGGGTGGGGGGCGGGGGGCTTTTTCTTCTCACCAAGCATTTGTTTTTGCGATCTGTGAGCGTGTATTCCAGGAGATCTTGTTCTGAGCTGTATTTAGCTCCCGTTCTCCTCCTGCACTGTTAGGGATGAACACAAAAACCTGTCATCTTTGGGCATGAGTCATAGCCTATCTCATATAACTGATAAATCACACACCTGGCTTATGTCAGGGATGCCATATTAAGAACTCTCAAAGAGATAAACAGCATCACATCAGTGAAATTATACAGCAGTGCCTTAGGTTAGAAAAGGTATAAACAAACAGTTATCAGAACCTTAATCCACTATTACAACATGGTGCATCATATTGAATACTGCAGACAAAGCAGTATGCTTTTTTCACTCAAAATCAAAGGCTGAGGAGGGGGAGCTGTATCTGTCCATCTATTAAGTGTGATTTCTGAGCCTCTGCTGCCTGTTTTATGCAAAACTTTGGGGGAATGGTGGATTTTGACACCGGGGTCAAGCATGTTAAGTATAGACACACCACAGCACCACCAACTGGCAAACAAGCCCTGAGCTTCACAATGTCGCAGACACTGCTGGGTCAAAGTTGGTGAACCTCTAGTAGAATTATGCATTTCTACACTGATAAACAGTATCCACAACATTAAACTGACTGGCCCTGAGCCATGCCACCAACAGGCCAAAAAGCCACCAAGCTTCAAGCAACAATGTTTCAGAGAAAGCATACTGCACACAAAAAAAATCACACCCAGGGTAGTGCTGTGCCGATAGACGACATCATGCAACCAAATGACTGGCATTTATGCAAAGCTGTGTGCTGTTAAATAGGCTTTGTGCTGTGTTCGCTTGGAGAGAAAGCGAGAGAGAGAGAGAGAGGGAGAAAACAAGGTATAGTCCATTTTATTGACAATCTCAGCCACTCCTACACAGACAACAGAGAAAAATCTGGCTGTCGCATCTTTTCCGAGTTCTGCTCAGCAAGTAAGTCATGTGCCCCCCTACCCCATGATAGGACAATCTGAATATGAAGAACGTCGCCTAACCCGAACTAAATGCCTTTGGAACAAGCCTTTCAAATAATGATTAGTTTCTCTTTTCTTGTCTAAATTTACAACATGTTCCAGCTTCACCTGCTCATTTTCAGGACTATCACTGCATTTATTTACAACTTCAGTAATCAGGTTATTTGCCACATACTGGCAGTTACCTGATTTTTCAGATCCCATGTAAATGAGAACATTAGCTTCCATAATCAGGGTAAGGGAATAAAACAAATCCGATTCATACAGCTAAAAACTTGATTATCAGGCTATTTACAATGATCAGGAGAGTATAAACCTTTTGTTCTACATGCAAGTTCAAGTTAGTGCTACCTGATGAAAATGTAACACAGCAAAGAGCATCTGCTGCCACCTGCCTCCACCCACATGAGTGGAGGACAGAGGGGCGGAGTTTGGCGAAATCTCTGCAAGAGGCCGGCTGTTTGCCAGGGAATGTCAGGGGAGCGTATGTATACCGCGGTTTTGAGTAACCAGAATATGGTAACACATGTAAATGCTTCACCCAATTTCCTGCTGTTTCTCAGTTACTCACAACAGTTTTGTTTCTTGTGTGCATGTAAACATATTAAAGAAAGACAGGACATCAGTAATAGTAATGGCCACTCACACAGGACCGGATTCAACATTGATCATTGTCTTTGACATTATCCCACTTCCCTATGTGAAATGAATCTACTCGTACATCAGAGGTAGCCAGCAACCACATATTATTCACATTCTTGCCCTCATCTCCATGCCATGCATGGCTTTCCATCAGTTATTCTGCTTCCATTTCTCCACTCTTGTTAGGTCTCAATCTATCTACAGGTTCTCTCTCCATCCTCCGTCTGCCCTCTCCCACATTAACATGCTCCCTCCCTGCCTTGGCCTCCTGTCCCCCTTTATCTCATCCCTGTCTCTCAGCGAGAGTCTATCAAACCTTTGGAGTAACAGTGTGTCATTAACCTTGCTTCTGGAAACGCTACTAACATTACACCCCTGCACACTCCTCCCACTTCCTCTTAAATCAGAAAATCAATCTCAACATCTCCAATCAGACGGTTAAAGAGAGGGAATGGGAAGACCAGCAAAATGAGCTTTCTATACAGCCATGATGTTATACATGATGTTACAGCCATGATAAGGCCAAAATATGAATATTACATACTGCAGTTCTGTTCTGTAAATAACAAGGGAAGATGGGGCAAGAGCAAAGCTAACAAAACAGGCCTGTTTATCACCCAAACACGGCTGAATGTTTGCAGCAAGGTGCTAATGTATTCAGTCACAGAAAGATAATTTTCAAATGCACCCCCCTTAAGCCCCCATTTCATTTAAATTACAGATACAGCAGTTTGTGAGACAATAAAGTTCCCTTCGGCAGAGTGTTCAAATCAATTCTCATCCAGCCTTTTTGTGCATATAAAAAAAAATGAAAAAGTAGTTTTTTCTTTCTGTTGTTTTTGTTTTACAGGAACAAAGCAGTGGAAGAAATTAACAAGGTGTTTCTGCTTTTCATGGCTATGTCAGCGGCAGAAAACGGAAATCAACATCTGAGATTTAAAAAAAAAAACAGTGTGGGTGTCAGCTAGTGATGTTTAAACCTTAACTTTTAGTCCTCGTGGTCTGACCGCCGTCACTACAGAGGAGAAAAAAAAAAAAAGAGTTGTGCTAATGTTTGATTATGTAGGCTGACTGGCTTTCATTAAACAGCAGTGTTGATTTTTAAAAGGGAAAACTAAGCTTCTCCACATTCCGTTCCTCAAGGAGCAATTACCATTTGCTAACCTTGACAAGCATCTTTTGCTAATTAACTCCAGCTTTGCTGATGCCTAAATTGGAACCAATCCTAACGCAAGAAGCAGAGATGTAATTGCTCACTGGCTAGCTATTAGGATCGTACTGCGTAAGAACACTCAACAAATTGTGGATGAATTGTTTTCCAATGGAACAAACTAAAGCTAGAGTAGAAACATTTTGTAGTTCCTTTTTGCACGGTGCTAAAAATTAACAAAAAATAACTAATGAGCAGACTAATGGACCAAGTGACATGCAAAATAGGATGAAGCTCTGTCAATGTTGTCAACCTCTGAAAAGATGGAGTTTTATGCCTGATTTTCTCCAACAATCAATCATCAAACATCAATATACTGGTCCAAATATAATTCTGAGAAGGGTTTTTGATTGTATTCTGCAGAAGTACCCACAAAAATGTTTCATATATACAATACATTATTTATTTTTCAGATGTCTGGCCAGAGAAGTCAGTCCAGTGTAGCGTGGGAGGATTTTTCTAAACATTTCAGGAGTGTCAGTCCACCTCATACTGAACTTTTGGACCTGCTTGCCCACCTAAAAGAATTTCATCAGTTTGGGTTTCAGTGCCTAGTTTTAGTGTCCAGTGATGGTCTAAAAGCTCTGTTAGAGGTTTTTCTCAGGCTGACAAGGAGGAAGAAGTTGCTACGTTTTGGTACGAGTCAATCTACCAATCAGGTATCAGTTCAAATGACCAGAAGCTTCGATATAAAAACACCAGTACTGGCTTTCAAAAATGCATATCTGTCTAATACTACAAGAACAGGCAGGCTTCATGAGGAACAGAACAAGCTGTTGCTGATCCTAACCTCTACTGGAGTGGGGTGGGGGAAAAGGGGATGGGGGCAGTGGTTAAGGTTGATATCAGCTTTGTAACCTGAGCTTCCAGCCTGGCCTGAGATCCCCTCATGGAGGATAGGAGGGATTCACAAGGCTCAGATATGGAAAAAAGGTACTGGTTCACTGACCAACAACACACATCAAGGGGTCTTATTTCCCTGCTTGCATAAGTAATGTGGTGGGATCATCACCACTGTGTCTCCCTGGATGAAAGGAAAGATGCTGGCATGGAAGAGGAGAGGAGAGGAGAGGAGAGGAGAAGAGAAAAGAGGAGAGGAAAGGAAGAGAATGAAGGAAAGGTATGAAAAGGAAAGGAGAGGAAATGAGAAAATGGTACGGCACGGAACAGAGGGAAAGAATGAAAAGGAAAGGAGAGGAAAAGAAAGGCTAAAGGGAATGAAAGGAATGAAAAGCAAAGGAAAGGACAGAATATGGGTGAAAAGGAATGGAGGGTGATCTAAAGAAAAGCAGAGCAAAGGAGAGTGAAAGAACTCAAAATGCCAGTGGAGAGGAGCAAGGCTAACTTTGAACTCTAATGACGACTATCATATTGGTAGAAGGAGTGTAAGATTAAGTCATTTTCATGGTGATTGCTCAAGCTTTTCCGTGAAGGAAACCCTTTAATAAAAAACATCCAGACACAGCGATGCACTGAACACAACCTCTTTTGCCTCAGAGGAGGCGCAGCACTATTTCCATCACCTGCTTGCTGCGGGTATGAGGTCATCAAAGTGATACTCTGAAAATGCCCCTGGCCTTGCCAAATTATCATGCACATTTTAACACACACACACACACACACACACACACAGTGGCAGAGA
>OMLB01034663.1:79224-94498 GCA_900302555.1 Myripristis jacobus | reverse complement strand
CCGAATTGTAGGATCTTTTTTTTTTGTGTGTGTGACATTTATAAAATTACTTCTGTAGCTTATTCATGTTCTATATTCCTTCCTTGGAACCTGATGTGATATTTTAACTTTTATATCATCTAAAAAAAAACAAAAAAAAAAAAAAAAAAACAGTTTAGACAACATGTGTGTTTGTGTGTGTGATGAAAAACAGAGAATAAGTTCAAAAAGGCACTGCAATATATGCAGTTAGTTGTTAAGGTTGGCATTTTGTTACAATTGGCTGTTACAGTAACCTGCCATGTACACAAAACACCTAGTAATAATGCTCAGTTTTAAACCACTGAATGTCTGACTTGATGGTCTCACAATAACCCTAAGAATGAATTGCGTTAAGGAAAAGTTGCCCTGAATATGACGATGTGAAGGTTTTGTACAGGGCTTTCTCTGCAAAATTTTGCTTCGCTCAATCATCGAATTCCTTCAGAGAATTACGTGTTTATATCTTGTCCTCACATACAGGGAGGCAATTGGCGACGCTCCAGCACTGCGCTTTTCAAAATAGCACTTGATCAAACTGTTTAATGAAGTGAAAGACAAGAAATCTATAAGCACAAGAACAATAGAGCTTGGTAGTCATTAATCACCTATTCAGTCTCTGCCTGGCAGTCCCTTTATCACTACACTCCAGTCACACCACTGCCACAGCGCTAACCGCACTGACATCTGCCTGCTTTTACCACATTTCTGTGAAAATATGGAGTGTCCAGGCTTTAGACTACATCTTTAATGAAGCTGACCGTGAGTCCGGCCATGAGACTGTCTAAAGGCAATCAAAGCCAGACCTAGAGACTAATGATTGATTAAAAACGGGATGTTCCCCCGGTCGAAAGCTGTCAAAAAGTGTCTACTATTCAGCCGACAAGAAAAATGTTAAAATCCTGAATTTGTCTTGCTGACCGCAGGAAGTTGATATGAGGTTACACACACTACTGGCACTACACTATTTTTTTTTTTTTAGTATATTATAGAAATAGGGCATTTCGGTAAAAAAAAAACAAACAAACAAAAAAAAAATTCCAAAACCAAATCCTCACATTTATTTTAATTATTTTAGGCAAGTAACTCAGGATATATGAGTTTTGACAGCTGCAAACCTAGAAGCCGGCGAATCAAAGTTGCTAACCTGCCGCTATTGAGGAGCAAATCTGGAGCTGACGCAGTAACAATATGACACTCTTGGAATGTTTGAAGTTCCAGATTTGAGTTTTTGTTTCACAGTAAAGCGCTAACAGCTTGGAACAAAATGTGCCCACATCCCCGCACGATCACCTGGGGATTGTCAAAGCATCTACAAATTGGGTTTTTTGTTGTTGTAAGCTCCATTGTCTAAAGAGAGTCTTGTCATGGAGAGAGTCAAGGCTGGTTCTGTGCAAGCTCAGGCTGAACTGTCAAGACAAGAATAACATAATGTGGATTCTGGGTTATGGATTCCCACTTTAATAGAAAGTATTTCATGATGAAGTAAACATAAGTTTGTTTAACTTCCTCAGAGTGCTCTCGTGTAACCATTTTTATATATAACAGCATTAGATTTGAAAAATACATTGTTGTAAAATTTGAACTTATTTGTATCTATTCAACCCACGATTTTATATTTTAGAGGTGTTCAGCCTGTATTCAGTAAAAAAAAAAAAAAAAAAAAAAGAAAGGCAAAAAAAAATTTCCATGACAGTAGTGCTGACAATCCCAAATGATAAGGTAAAGAAGCTGCCATAAAATGCTCGGATTACTATTTGTGATCAGCAGGTGTGTCAACATTCTCATCTTATCAGGCCATTTCACACCAGCTTGCACTCCAATGAATATTATTCCACATTATCATACGCTTTGCAGATATTGGCCAATGATATTTTTGCACCTTTATAGCTCCCTTCCAGGACACACAATTCTCATGAACTTTGCCAAGTTGGGCTGTTGTGTGAAGCTCACAGTTCAGTAAAGTCTAAAATAAATTTAGATTGAATCATCACCATAGAGATGCTAATCTCATGCTGAGGGATTTCGATAAAGCCTGCTGAAGGTCACAGAAACATGAAGTGACACCAGGCATACAAAAAGCATCAATGGTGCATTTTGTACAAAACTAGCCCGGTCTAATAATAGACCGACCACAGCACTGGCTGCGTAATTTGTAACGTGCCCAACTCTGAGAATTCCACTATGACTTGTGTGTAATTAATACTGTAATGGTTGCACTTGATGGAGCACAGGGTATGAATAAGAGGGAATGATTCTACATGCTTCACTGAGGATTAATGTCCATTTCGTGATACTACCAAGGTCAAGGTTTGCCTTATACCATTGAGCATTCTTGCTCAAATAAATTATTCATTAGAAATGAGCAGGAATAATGCACAAACACACACACACACACACACACACACACATACATTGCACCTGCACACCACAGGAAAACAGTTGCTTGCATGTTTATTTTCACATAGTCATGTAGAGTCCCCAAGGCAGCACAGACCGAAGATCTCATGAATAGTGCAGATAACAGTAGATGAAGACCTGGGAAAGAAAAATCTTTCATGTTTTTCAATGCAGGAGCATTGTACTGCCGGAGATGATCCTCTGTGATCTACTGACCCAGTCTTTCAAGAAGAATTTCTCCTATTGTGGGGACCTGCTGGACCCAGTGGCCTAGCATGAGGATTACAGCAAGGCTACAAGGGTAATGCTGTGTACTGGACTCACCGTGGGTTGAAAGTGAGGTCAAGAGGGGCCATGTTCCCCAAGGAAACACTGGGATGGAAAAAGACTGATTGATTCAAATGCCAGTGTTTGTAGAGTCACGCTCTACAAACATTCAGTGGTACACAGACATAAGACCCCCATTACCGACAGAGGCTTCTAACCCACACCCAAGTTCACAGAAAAGATACTTGACATCTGTGTCTGAAAGCAAATACAACAAAAGCCTCCAATTTAGCGGTGACATTCAGAGCGCGGTATGACCTCTACTCATGACAAATAGAGTTGGTTATAAAAGGAATAATTCCACTTCTTAGCTCTGATTGGCTGAGACGAGTCTGAAGCTGCTGAAAAATAAAGGAGCACCGGTGACCACATCAACAATAAACTGACGTGTTAACATGCTAACTGAAAACCACCACAAGTATCCTTAAAAAAACAAAATCTTTAGCCACTGGTCAAAAAAAAAACAAAACACATCACTCGACAAAACATAAACTTTTAAGCATTGTTATTTATTAATAGTCATTTAACATTTTTTTTTCCTTTGACATTTTTTGAGAGCAATACGCCCAACTTTATTTTGTGCCTATCACCACTACTTTGCTGCTCTAAAATCCCCGTAAAGAAAGCATCTCCCATGGCTTATTGCCTTACACTGTCATGGGCTCTTGGCTCATGTAGGGGCTGTAACAAGTAAGGACTCCGACAAAACCTGATAACATTGTTTACAAAGAAAGTGGATGGGGAGTAGATACAGATGCTTCTAAATGGTTGTGGCAGCTGCTGAAATGAAGTTGAGCTGGCCAGAATTTTAATGGAAAGGAGCGCTGATGATACAGTCACGGTGGCCACAGCCCCACCAGGCCAGCCGTCAAATTCAGTTCCTTCTCCAGGCTACTGTATCTACAGAGGAGCCCAGCACACTATTAAAGGAAAAATTGTAACAACATATTTGTTGTGTTGGTAAAGCTAAATCACCCTAGTAGTTCAGTCAACACACTATTTAACAAAATGTACAATTTTCAAGTGTAACAGGAATGCAAGCATGTGTGGTTGTATGGATAACTGAGAATGAAAAAGCAATACAGAGTACACTATAGAAACTACAAATACTCTGTGGGAAAAATAGTATGGATGGAAAATCAATTGGTTCAATAATCCCTGAATCTTATGTCAATAGGGAGTAAAGCAATTTGTTCCAGCCTGTTTGGTTAGGCTTTGAAATCTAGATTTTAATCAGATTTTTTGGCATGTTAATGCTTTTCTCATGCATCTTCAGTGGGGTCATTATGTAAGAGTCAATACAATCAGTAAGCTCATTCAGGCTGGACATGTGACCAGCTCTTTGTGGTGCACACTCCTACGTTTCATTAATTCCTCTGAAATGAAATTCAGAGTTGTGATGTCCTTTTCCCTCTCCTCTAATCTAATAACTGTAATGATACAGATTTCTAAATTCAATCAGCTTTAATCTAGGGGGATACAGACACTCTCAATAGGGAGAGAAAAATGGTCTCAGCTGGAGAGTGTTGAAACTATTATGAGAAATAACTATTTTAGACGGCTGAGGACTCTTACATTGTGGATGAATTTACTGAAAAGACAATGTCTGGCCATTGTGCCTTCTCAGTTATAGGATGAAACTGTGCTGCACTGTTATATGTGTGAGGTCACGTTGGTGATTGAGGCACAGTAGAGAAAAGACAGATTGTTGAATTGATTGCTGAACAGGGCAAAAAAGATAATTTGAATAAAATGACATTTTCACATGCTTATAGCCTCAATCCAAATAATACTTTTATTCACTGTATTAAAAAAAATCAACAAAAGAATGCTTTTGTCATTATCACAACTTGCTATAGGTAAAACCAGAAACATATCTGTATTTTCTGCAAAGCATCTGCTCACTGCACAGAGAGCAAGCCAACATAGAGATGATCCATTTGCAATCCTTATTCAGGTGACACATACACATTTCATGTCTTAAAAGGGAGAGAGAGAAAAAAAAGCTTACAACCTCATCAATGTTTGCACACTACGTCTGTCTATAACACAAGTTGTATGACTGATAGTGCCCTTGAATTTTTTTGACCTCAACACACATCTTTGACAAGGCTTCCTTCAACATCCTTCACAAAGCCTTAGCGTTGGTTAGTAATGTTGCTTGTTGATACTTTCTGTGTGATGTGCACCTATCTGTCCACTGGGTGAAAAATTTCCCCAAATGAAAACCTATTTACATCTTGACTATGAAGACAGAGAGGTCAGGACTGCCATGGGGAACAACGTCCCTTACGTGCAGCCTGACTCTCTTGCTGAATATGTATTTGAAGACTTGCACTCCAAAATGAGATCCATGATATGAACAGACCGGAAACCACTCATAAACTTTTTGCTGCTAAAGGTAGATACCTTATGTTTACCTAATGGAGTCAAGAATCAATCAAGATGCTACCTTGAAAATGTTTGTTGAATGATTTTATTTTAACTTTTTTCCCAAGATCAATGTAGTGTTGCTGCTGTAGCCACATCCATTTGATAATTACATCACACTGCCAAAAAAACCCAAAAAACTCAACTTCAACTTAAAAATGTAAGTTTCCTTGCTGCCATAAGATCATGAGTAAAACCCACTTAAAAGTAGAATTTGTTTCAACTTACAAGCTGAAGTTGAAAATGTGGAGGTAACATTTTACAGTAAGAGTAGAATAATCAACGTTAGTTAATGCCGTAATAAACATTAAGTAACAGGTAATGAACATTAAGTAACAGTTAACTAACCGTTAACTAATGTGTCTAAGAATCATTTACTAATGCTGTTCATGCTCAGGTATTAATTCATATGTTATTTAAGGGTTATTGTAGTTATTATTATTAGTAGTAGATGCCATAATAATCATTAACCAACAGTTAATTAACCATTACGGCATTAACTAACATTAACTAACGTTAATTGTTGTACTGTTATTGTAAAGTGTTACCAATGTGGATACATCTGCTAGGATTCCATTCATTCAATGCAATATTCCAAGTTGTAAAAGTGAAATAACTCATGATTACTTGTTAACTAAACTTCACTCTCTGAGTCACGGTGCACAAATAATGTAAAAACATCATTAAACTTAATGACTCAACACAGACAACACAGGCAAGCCTGTGGTGAGCAAAGGAAATAATCAAAATATAACCATCCTCTAAGATATGATAGTTGAGTTTATGATTAAGCAGAATATTAAGCAGAATAGATTTGGGTTTTTTGATGTCTCTACTCTTTATTCCAGTCATGGGAAATGTTGAGCCATGGAAGTTACATGTTTGCCTTAATGCACCCAGTGTGCTGTTCTGGACAAGCAGTGTGAGCTTTCAGTGCTGATGACACATAGCTGTATAATTTGATTTTGTTGGACCCAAGTGATGACCAAACTCTTTTAACAACTGGTTTGGCTGCAGTTAAGAAGACTAACCTTAAGAAATTACATGGAGAGGACAGATATAGTTTTAGTTGGTCCACAAACAGAAAGAGAGCTAGTTCTCTCCAAACTTGCCAGTCATGAGTCATGAGCCTGGGCATCTTTCTTCCATTTAAGAAGCGTCACAAGTACCGCTGCTCCTATTCCAACAAGATGCCAAAAAACTTGTTCATGCGTTCAGCAATCAGATCTTTTAAAACAATCCAATGATAAACTGCAGTTAATTCAAAACTCTGCTGCCAAACTTTTAACTAGAACAAGAAAGAGAAAGCCCATCACCCCAGTTTTAGTTAACCTGCACTGGCTCTCAGTGTCTTTTAGGATTGATTTTAAAATTATTTCACTTGATTACAAGGCTCTTAACGGTTTGGAACCGGCCAACATTACTAATTCTCTGTTGTTTTGTAATTCTTCATGGCCTCTTAGATCCTCTTCTGCCAGCTTAACTATGTACCAAAATTATGTAATTCCCTACCCAAGGCTATAAGAGATGCAAAGTCTGTGGACACTTTTAAACAGCACTTATTTATTCAACATTATTATTAGCATTATTATTTTTTTATGAGAAACTTTTGACAAAATTAAATGAATTCAAACTTTTGACGTGACCTCCGACACAGTCAGAGGTCAGTCGGAGATTAGTAACATGCACACAAAAAGCTCCCTTGTCTTATCCCTATATGAACCTTGATAGGGAAGCTTAGACCTCCATTAATCTTAAGTGCACTATCTCTCTGTGCTCCTCGAACTGTCATCACAGTGATACAACCAAGGCTGCAACCAAGGACCTAAAAAGTTTTCAAAAAAAATTATTCTGCTGTGCTCTAAAACCTTTGATACTGTCTAAAAGTCAGAGCCCTTTTCCATAACCACTTGTAGGTTTTCCCTTACAAATGTGTTTCAAATTTACTAAGCATTATGCAACCTCTGTGTACGATGCAGAAACACATCACATAATTGTACTGGCCCATGCTGTCAAGTAGAAAACCAATAAAGCTCCAACATAAAGTGACCTCTTTTCTTGCACAAACTGTATACAGTGGAAAGACAAAAATCTGGCCTCACTTCCTCCCTGGTGTAACAGTTTTCTGATGTAACTGTTCATGTGTACAACATCTGTGCATAGGGTGAAAGTGGTGATGCACAGGGTGTGCTTATGTGCTTTTATGGGGGCTTCATTCTTGAATTCACTGCTATCTGTATGTGGGACATTTCATTGTAGGTGTGTTGGTTGAGTGCATGAGTGCATGTAAAGACAGACTAATGTTGCCCAACCCACAAATTACCAAGTCCAATCAGTGTCTGAACTGAATCATTGTTGCCTACTCATGGGAAACCACCACTGCCACTCCTATGAAATGCAAAACAAAAATGGTAATATGGTGAACACAACATATATTATAAAGCACACCTAAACAGTCCAAATGCAAGACCTTAAAAGGTCTTTAATACTGTTATAGCATTTAAATTATAATATTTTAGAAGTCTTAACAATGTAGCCAATAAGCCTGTTGTGTTGATTTTGAGAAGAAAAAAATGGCTTGGACTTCAATCTTACTGACACAGAAAAGGTCTTAAAAAGTCTTAAATATAACTGTGTTTTTCCTGGGATGAAGTCTGATGAGCTGTGCCTTTGTCTTTTTTTTTTTTTTAACTGAAATATAAGAACACTGTAATGTTCATGCAACATTAACTCCAATTAATCGAAATTATTCATTTTTACTTTCCAGGCCACTCAGCCGAATATCTCTTCATTCCCAAGGCTGTGATGCACAACTTTGAACAAATAAAAGTAAAAGTTACCTGAGAGCACCACACCTGATCGTTCATCTGCAAAGCTAAAGGTGTGTACCATACTTATTCGTTCTGCCTATATAATAATAATTGAATAATTTTAGATGGGTAGACTGTACTTGTGTGGTAAAATAGAAAATAAAAAATAAAACATAGCATTGCATAGTTACATCACCCCTTTTTTGCATTTAGTTTGATTTCACTTTTAATTCAAAGGTTTTTTAGTCATACAGTATGCGCGGAGGCAAGCTGCACTGTGCATTGAAATTCTTACATTACAGTCTTCTGTGATTGCCATGTATGAAAACAAGGAAATAAATAGATAAAATAGATGTAAAAAAAAAAAAAAAAAGTTTAAATGTAGAATGTAGATATTCCCACTGACGTCCTGATACAGGCTGCTGGCAGTGAACGCAATATAGCACTGAGCTACATATATTTAAATCAAAATCTATCTAGCTTAGTTGGAATCCCTGTACCCCACGCTGGAGTTCGTTTATTATTTAATGCATTGCCTAATATTTCATGCATAGTGGCTGTGTCACTGTGTATCCTGTCGAAACTATTCTAAGGGACAGAAAAACAGTGCAGAAAGGGAAAGAAAGAGGAAAAGAACATAAATGGAAAAGATATTCTGGATATTTTCAAATGTACTTGACAACAATGCAGTCGTCTCCCTGTTTTAGACTGGAGTGGGCTTTACTGGTCACAACAATATGGTTGGCAGCTTTTCACATCTGAACTGAAAGACAGATTGCACTACAAGTGCATTATATACCAGTCTGTTGCTGTGCCAGCCTGCTGCAGATTAATTTTTGCCTCATACGATATCTTTTTCAAATATACATAAGCATTTTCAAAGAAGGTATGCTTCAGGGACAAAAGTGGTTAGGTATCCACTAGAAGCACACAAATGTGTACAAAAAAGTGATCCATTTTACTCTTACCTAATTTCTTACCCTTGCAATACAGCTCTTGGGTTTACATAGTCAGAATAGCTTCTCAGTGCTTTGCATTTTGTACATAGAAAAATGCAAAGTAAAATCCAGTTTTCCAATAAAATATTCAAAATGTGCAGTTACATGTACCAATATTAGATGTATTTTGTTGTTGGAAAAAAATCTAGAGTGCATCGGTTCATCCACCCATTTTCAGTATATGCCTATATGGGTCGCAGGGTACTGAAGCCAATCCCCACACGCACAAGGAGCAAGGCAGGGAAACACCCGGGGCAGGCTGCCAATCCATCACAGAGTTAACACACACACATAGACAAACACTCATGGAAATCAGAGCACCCATATAAAACCCAATGAGATTCAAACCCAGCACATTTTAGGCCACAGTGCTAAACTAGTGAGCCATTGTGTCATATTAATACACTTTACGTCAAGGATAAGCATTTTTGAAAACAAATATATGGGAAGCAGGGGGACCAAAACCTCATGGACTGGAATTAAGCAAAAAAAAACAAACAAAAAAAAAAAGTTTTTGTTAGTAATGATGGACCTTATGATATCAGTACTGGTTGAGGCCACAAACCTCAATATCAGAACTTTACAATGTGATATCTTTGTTCTCCACACTGCTGTTGCTTATGTAAGAGAGTAATTTGAAAAGAAGAGCTTTCTAATGCTCGGTGACCTTTCCTTCAATCCAAACAGAACTGACAGTACATTGTATGAGGCTTTTCTTCTTTTAAAAAAAACCCTTCATTTATTCAAAGCACATTTACCAAGCACACTTGTTGCTTGTTCATTTTTCAAAAATGTGCTCCTTCACACTCATTCAGCTGCACATTCACACCTGGGAGCTTCCTGGTGCAAATCTAGTACCTGTTCCTCCACTTTGCCAATGAGCATCTGGATTTGGTTATTCACTGTTTAAGTGCTTAACTCAAGGGCACCTAAGTGGTAGTTTTGTTGAAGAAGTATTTTACTCATTCGCACGCCCAGATTTTGCACAATGATTCCAACTAGCAATCTTCCAATCACACTGGATGCCCACTTCTGCTACCTTTAGTTTAGTCAGGCAATTGCTTAAACCCTAGGTAGGAAAGGGACTATTTAGCAACACAGATAACAATTCTGTTTGCAGTGGCTGATTAAGTCCTTGTTTGGCACTCTTCTGCTCAGCGCTGGTTTAATACACCACTTTCCATTTGAAAACAACATGCATTTGCAATTTTGTGGCAAAAGCCAAGCACCAATAGAACCTTAAAACAACTCCAAATTATATTTTCATTTTTTTTTCTGTGTAGGCTGAGTAATCTAGAAAACAGCAGACATCTTCTGTCCCTTCTCAGACGGGTTTGAGCTGGGTGGTTATTATGCCATTTCATAAACCTCCTCAGAGAAACGGGTCAAGATCACAGATTTGCCATATCTAACTAGCGCTCCATAACAGAAAAAAGTACCCTGGACGTTAAATCCTTCAACTGGATCGGCATAAACACCGACAAACTGAAAAGTCGTGGCGAGGTGTAGTTTTCAGTCTTTTGAAATGGGGCAGCGCCACTCTGTTCCACTTGGAGAGCAGACAGATCGCATTCTGCCACTTTTGGTGTGTTTTTACGGTACGAAAGGCTGTAGTTCACAATCGGCATTCATGGAATGCGACGGTCCTAAATTCACACAGAGCACATACACACGCACACACAAACACATGTCTGGCGAGGAAATTTCCACTGATCAACTCTTTGCCGACATCGCTGAGATGGACGCTGTTGCAGTTTTTGCTGAGAGCTTTTTCTTCATCTCCATGCATGCGTGCTCCGGGACTCTACACTTCCATCATCCTTGACTGCTTTCCTGGGTTTTGCCTCTTTACTGCAGCCAATTAATCAATCACTGCTGTTTTATAGGGCAATATCGCGAAAGCTGCCTACATGTCATGAATGTCCATGCATGGATGCGTGCGAGGCTGAGGCGCTGTCCAAGGTGCTGCATTCAGCCCCTCCCCTCCCCTCCACGGTAGACATCACGGAGAGACACGTGATGCGCTGTCTCTGGCTCCTGACAGTCGCTGGATAAGCTCAACAGGGAAACCAGATTGCACCTTCTCTTCCACAAGGATAACTGGATTTTTGTTTTCACTCCCGCCTCCCCCGGCCCGCGGTTTAAATTTTGTTGTTCTGTCGAGAAACAAACTATCGAAGACGGAATATCCAAGGTAATTTTTGCCGCTAACCCTGACTTGCTTGACATCTTAAGGTTTTCTAGTGGAGTTAGTGGGAAAGTCGAGCCGTCTCTCTCTCTCTCTCTCTCTCTCTCTCTCTCTCTCTCTCTCTTTCTCTCTGATGCTGTGATTCACTTGAAAGCAGATCTTGATGTGAATGTTTCACCAGAGGATTTGAGGTATAGGCTCTCAAGCAGACCGAAAATAAGGACTATCTTGTGTCTACAGAAGCTCAGCCCGCGGTGGTTTGCATGAAATTGCATTTTCTGCTGTGCGAACTATTTGAGGTCCCGTAGAAGTAAAGGTGTACACGAGTAAAGGTAATGTTGCCTAATCTTTTTTAGTAGGTTATTATATAGTTTTAATGGCATGTCATGTCGCCAATATCAGCTTAATACGAATAAGAAAATAAAAATGTGATTAGACTACTATTTACATCTGTCATCTGAGGGAAGATATCTAAAGTATTAGGCATATAATTGATGAAAAGATGGTGAAAATAGGACTTTTGTTTGGTTTGGGGAAATTACATGAAACATTAAATGTTGCAAATCATCTCATATCTTAATTTGAGTACAGCAAAATGGTAATCCATAGGTAATGTCCTGTGGTAGCCTGATTTTGGCTATTTATGTAGATTGTCTACGATGTTATGCTCTGCTCAAAGTGCGGTGCATAAGTGTCCGATTCTAAATGTCCATATTGATTTTTTTTTTTTTCTTGTTTGTTGTTTTCGGGTTTTTCTGTTCCTTATTCTTTGGAACGGAAAATAATTGCGGAAATAATATAGTCTACATCAGGTCGCTGTTTATTTTACCACGTAATACGATTGGTATTTTGAGGAGAAAAGTGGTAGTCGTCACATTCGTGATGAAGACAATGTTATGAAGATATGCTCTGTGTCGGGGTTTTGAGATCCAGTGGTAGTCTGACCGGTTTGTCTTATATACAAACCAACCTTTGTGAGACAAATGACGCACTTTTTCCTCGTATAAGGTCTTGGAGTGAGGGCAGGCCAATGAATATACAGCGGAATGCTGCTCATGGACATTAATGGACATTCACGGCTGCAGAAGTTGTAAATGGAGGTTTCGGTGTCAATTAGAGCAATAGTGCTATGAGAAACGCAATGATAGCGGTGCAGCTAGATGGTTTTCTATTTTACTTTAGACGTGAGTGCAATCGTTTAGGGGGATGGCTCATGCTTTCTTGGATGTGCAATTGCGAACAACTTGATGCGATTATTGATATGCAACTTTCATCTTATTGATATGCTTCTGATATTCGTGAAACGTGCATGCATCCGTAGGCTACTTAAGTTCCCGTCTTCATAATATGAAGGAATGCATCCGCGACGATATTGTAGCCTACAAAATGCCTGGCAAATGAGATGCACTGACAAGTGGATTCAGTTACACTGACAGCACAGTGCTGCTGCATATTGCTTGTAAAGCCCGGGTGATATTAATCTAATTAGCTATATGGGCTATGTTTGCAATGTGCCGGACAAACACAAATCTCCAAATAGAAGAGCCTGGTTGACTATGTTTCTGCGTTAATCACAGTATTAACTTAGCTTCTGGTCAAGGCTTTGGCCAAAGCAGAATAAGAAATGGATGTGGTGAAAACAGTGGTATTGTATTAAATCTGTTTTTCTTTTGCAGAGGGCGTTGGGACTGAGGACTGCCTTGACAGACAGACTGTTTCTTTTGCTGAGCTTATCAGCCAGTGTGGCTCCATATGGCCTTTTTCCACATTGCAACAGAGGATGCAGGGTGAAAAGCCCCGAGCAAGGCTTCCAGTTACCCGCCAAAGAACGCTGGCATGAACATGAAGATTAAAGCTGCCATTTCAACTCAAGTAAAACCGTGCACACTCTAACTGGCACCAGAAGGAGCTGTTCCATAATTACATAAATTAGATCAAGTGTGCCCAATGGATATTTGAATCCCTGTCACTTTGCTCTAAATAGCCATGGCAGGCAGGACCTTTAAACAGTTCAAACTATTTTGGCGCTAAGAGTGAGAGGTTTGGCCAGTGGCCTGGATAGTGTGAGGTAATGATATTTGCTCCAGGAGATTAGTGTTGGCCAAGCCTACTGCTATGCAAATATATTATCCTATTTAGTCTTTTATTTTACAATGCATCAGCTCATACCAACATATCTGTGTGGGCAGTCAATTATATGCCTGTTAGCCTACTCTGTCACAGTCAACCCAACATTCTTGCTTAAGCAAAAGTTCCTCTAAAAAAAAAAAAAAAAGAAGAAGAAGAAGAATATCTGCCCTAGCCATAGTACCCCTCCACCTGCACCAAGTTGTGGTCACACCATGGTTTTACAAATGCGGCATGGTGCCCATATCATATGGGTTGGGCTGCTCATTTGTTGTTTGGTAGAGATAGGCACTTGTCTAGAATTTACAGGTGCTGAGGGACAGTGGGCTAGATTTCCAATGTGGAATGCATGCTGCGAAAGTGAAATGAGTTTCAACATGAAAACCAAGAGTTCCCATGGGCTCCTAGTTTACTTCGATGACGAGGGATTTTGTGACTTTTTAGAACTTCTCATTCTGAATGGTAAACTCAGCCTTCGTTTCTCTATCTTCTGTGCCGAGCCTGCAACTGTTCTGTCTGACACAGCGGTCAATGACAGCCAATGGCACGCGGTGACAATAAGGAGAAACTTTAAGAATACAACCCTGATGGTGGACAATGAGGTAAAGTGGGTAGAGGTGAAGTCGAAAAGACGGGATATGACTGTCTTCAGCCATTTGTTTCTTGGTGGAATACCACCGGAATTACGATCCGTGGCACTACGACTTACATCGGCTGCAGTCAAGGACCAGGCGCCTTTCACTGGATGGATAACGGACATAAAGGTCAACAAAACGGAGTCTGTGATGATCAACAGTGAAGGGGTCATAAATGACCTCTGTGGTACAGCCAACATTTGCTTAAATGGAGGAGTCTGCAGTTTAATTAACAACGAGCCGACATGTGACTGCTCTCGGACGGGTTTCCAAGGGAAGGACTGCAGTGAAGGTAAGACCTCTGGATTCAGTCTGGACCATACACTCATACAGCCTGTAAGTCCTCCATAGCCTATTGAATAGCAGCAACACAGACTGATTTTTGCAAATTTAAAGTAGCCTATACTAAATGTAGTCACAATAAGTTCTTAAAATAATGCATTCCCTTCCTCTATTTGGCTAAAGCCTATATATTTATCTTAATTTCAAAGTTTGTGCCATTACTTTGACTTACCATTGTTTGTAATGAGCGAATCTCCTGCAAGGCCTCATTAGCAAAACATACAGGTGTTCTTCATCCCCAAAGGTGTCCTCCATTCATATGAAACAGTTCTCTGGGGATTGGTTGACCTATGAAATACCATCTCAGATGACTTACCTCAACTACAATGCAAGAACAGGAATAATCATCTGCAAGTTAAATGGGACACGCAAAGACTGTATTTTGGACCTCACACAGTGAAAAGCTCCCATAAGAGGCATATGGGTGACAGTAGAGGAGCCCATCATTAATTAAATGAGTTTTCTGTACAAGAGGCAAATAATAGTTCTGGTCCATTATAAACACACAGCTTTCAGACACTGATTTAGTGGTATCTCTAGGAGTAGAACATACTGCGTGATTGTGTAACTGTACAGTTAAATAGGCCTATTTATTTGGGTATCATATAAATTAAACCACACAAAAATGTGTTCTGTCCAAGAATTTTCTTTAGATTTAATATCGGTCCTTGACTGAGTGCTTGAGAATCACAGGTCATGGATTTCAACAAGAAACATAAATGATCCATGACTTCTAATTTGTAAGTGTAGGTTGAATTGATTTTGACATTTTATGTTCTTAACACATTCAATTTCAGATTTTACTGCAGGAAGATTAATGAATGACAGACAAGTAATACATCACATTGCCATCTTGAAGTTCTTCCATGCTAAGATCAGCATTATTATGTTAATATGGCCCAGTATTTTGATCATAGAATTAGTATCTCTGGTGATTCTTATCCTTAGTATTGCTGATACTGGAAATGTAGTCATATTCAGGATGTTCAGTGCTGTTTC
>OMLB01034663.1:67926-79199 GCA_900302555.1 Myripristis jacobus | reverse complement strand
GTTGGGGGGGTGGGTAGGCCTAATTGGGCAGAGGGTTGTTGTTGGTGGGGGATGTATGAGTGTGCAAAAGGTTTTAATGGATTTCTCTTACTGACTGAAATACTGATGGATTTGATGGGTTTTTATTCTGTTTTGTTTTCAGTTGTGTGGATAAATAAGTAGGCTACTGCTGACTATTTTTATTAAATAAGGTAATTATACTACCATTAACTAACTTGCTGCTGGAAATAAAATGACTATATAGTCTCATATGATTGTCCTTAGTTTTGTGGAAAAACAAACAAACAAACAAGCAAACAAAATGCATTAACTAAAACATGTTCAGGGAGCTATGTTCCAATTTGCCTCAGTATTCAGTTTGTGCCAGAAGTGGCAGCACAACTTGAGTGAGCATCGACTTTTTAGCTAACAACATGTACTATCAGTGCTTTGCAGCATTTAATATGTTTAAATCACTATACATAAGATGTACAGCAGATATACAAAATAAGAGGAGAGATTCCTGCATCACAAAACCTCAAATAATTCTAAAACAAAAGTGCATATTCTCTACATTGTCATTAGTATTGGTAAAGGTCATGTGATAAGTTCATGTGATAAGATAAAGTAAAGACAGATAACATTTTCCTTATTTCCTTATTCCTTATTTTTGCCACTAGATTTATAGTTTTATCAGAATTTCAGTTTGTCCTCATTTCATCTGGAGTTTCAGAGCAGTCTTAATTTGAAAATCAAACTAATTTATTTCCTTTAAGATGGAGAGAAGGTACTGCATGTCCCAGTGCAAAGGATGGAAATCCAAACAAGAAAATTCTCACAAGCTCCTTTGAAGAGATGTTTGTGTTTTTGGCAGTGTGCTTTACAATTCATGCTTGCTTATTCTGGGACAGCTACCTCATTCTTGTTTTCATGAGATGCAAGATGCACTGGTGACAGGTCCATCTCAGGACAGCTGTGATTCTCTTGTCATGGTGAGAACCAGGCTTTGAAATATTACTGATCTTTTATACAGTGCCCAAAGCAAAGATTTCATATATCCATACATGCACAGCATGTCAAGTATATTTTCATATACTTAACATACTGTACATGAAAGGCTTTAAGCAATTTCATTGTCACGTGTGCAGACCCAGTTATAAAGAGTGATACAGGGTTTCTTATTTAAAAGTCTTATCACAAAGTCACTCTAAAGGGCAAGATAATATGATCTGTTTGGGTATTGTCCTCTGAAAATAAAGGGTCACATGACCAAGTGGCATTGAAGTAAATATGAAATGCACTGCTCAGACTCCAAAGCAAGGCTGTGAGCCCATGCAAAGCAGCACAAATGTTGACTTTGAAAAGTAAATGTAGTATTCACTCAATGCTGTCAATCACTCAAGCATTCTTGAAAACAAGAGGGTAAAAAAAGAGCAAAACAAAAGCAATGGTGCAGACAAAAAATACATCATCCGAAATTAATTTTGATAAATTTAAAAGGAACACATACTCAATCCTCTCCCCCTAAAGATTAAGATTAGGACTATATTGATGTAACTAGTTAATTTGACTAGATTACTTATAATGTGCAGGTTTAGGTTCAGAGGAGGTTTTAAACTGGATATTGCTTTTAAAAGAGGTTGTGCCTTTGTATTTTAATGTGTGAATTACTATATTTTAATCACAGGAAACATTTAAAATTTTCAAATCTTACGCCTGTTTCTTATATTACATCTAGGGATGTGCAATATCAATGTATGTCCTCAATTCTCTCTCTCTTTCCCTCTCCCTCTGTCCCCCTCTCTCTCTCTTTGTCTCCCCCTCTCTAATTAGCCAATAAATTACAGGAAAAGATCACATTTTTCACACTAAGGTGGCTACTGATGTTAAGAGTTTTATGGCCATGAAATGACTAATTGGTTATGTTATTGTGGGGTTAAGATGAATGATATTGCCGGTAGTCTTATTTTAGAGCAAGGTGAGGGTGAATAGTAATTGTTCCTAGAGGGCCATGAAAACATACCATCACAGACTGGATCAATTTTTTTTTTTAAATAACTGTTTTGATGCATTATGATGTATAGTGTATTTTATAGTGTGTTTGTTAAGTTAGGAGAGATGATGTGTGAGCTTGTTCGGTGACATTAAGTAGAATGGCAGTTAGCTGGGCTCTGCACTTTCACACCATTGCAAAGTGTACATTTCTAAACGCGCTCATCAAGTCAGGGCCAGAGGCAAGTCATCTCAACAAACAGATACACAAATAAAACCAGTCCTAGTCTTCGTAATCCCAAGTCTCAAAATCTCACACAAGTAGCCCTTAAACGAAAAAAAACCAAAAAAAAAACATAACCGTCACACAGTTTTTCCCGGTGTTAAATGTGCTGCAGTGACAGTTGACAAGGGAGTCACTTTTTTATAGATTTACACTCCTGAACGGCAGCTTCTCTTGGAACTCACAAGATGGTGGGTGACAAGAGTCTCAAAAACGGAGCAGCATCTGAAACGCTTCCTCAAGGTCTATACTCACTGTTGTGCATCTGTTCACTGTTTACATATGACGTGGCTGAATTACCTCCTCAAACCACGGGACAGATATGGCAGCTTACCTAAAACCAAGTAGAAAAACTGTCTATCTGTCACTGAATAGCCGTTATATCCATGAGATTACATGACAGAAGCCTCGGAAGCCTCAAAGACAAACAACCAATACTTCAAATATGGAGCCATCTACAGTCCATCATCATATTCCAACTCGGCTCGATGAAACCAACCAAAACACACAAACAAGAGCTGATTCTCAGAGTGGCCCTCGCATCCTTCTCTCACATTGTATCTTAAACATACTGAGGTTTTGAACTAGTTAATAATAAAGTATGAAGCTTTTCAGCGGCTGCACGGTGATACTAGTGGTACTGTAGTGCTACCAGAGTATTTTAGAGCCTCGGTGAGTCACATCTCTCCGTTTGTGTGTCTGTCAAAGGAGAGAAAAGCTCCCAACCTGCTTCCCCACCCTTTCCCACTCTTAATGGCAAAAAGAGCAGCGGCTGCGAGTTTTCCAATAATACATCTGGGGCATCTATCTCTACTGTACCTAGACAAACCACACCTTTTCAGATTATGAGTGCACATTGGACCATAACATCTATTCTGTGGTTTTGTTGGCTGTGACTTTACCGATATTGTATTTGCCTTCAAGTTGTAAAATAATAGGAATAGATAACCTTTCAATACTACCTGCCATGAAGGAAGACTGGCGGTCCTGTATAGTTCAGTGGGCCGAGCATGGCACTAACACTGCACGGCTTAAAGATTCAATTCCCATGGGAGCCACTCATGCTAAAAATGTATGAATTCATGGTACCTTAAGTCACTGGATCAAAGTATCCACCAAATTGTACTTTCTCTTGCCAGTTCACCATTCTAGCAAGAATAGGTTTCTTTCTTTCTTTCTTTCTTTCTTTCTTTCTTTCTTTCTTTCTTTCTTTCTTCCTTTCTTTCTTTTTTCTTTCTTTCTTTCTTTCTTCCTTTCTTTCTTTTTTCTTTCTTTCTTTCTTTCTTTCTTTTGCTGCTTGCTCTCTCACTATTCTGCAGAGCTATATGGTTTTTAAAATAATGATAATGCTAGGTGGTTAAGCCCAAACCTTCGGTGAAAAAACATGTTTTCAGCCAACAAGAATTCAACATTCAGTGTAGCCAGTGTCCAGGACAAACCTAATTTAATTGTTAGAAAAAAAAAAAAAGTTGGTTAGACAGGGCACGGTATGTGAGTGTAACAATCTCTGCAATAATCTGTCCTCTCAGACTCCTCAGCAGTCCTCTGTATGCTTACTTCACACAAAAGAGACATCCATTGACACAATTGCAAAGTACATTGAAATTCAAAATTTACTTTTCCATTAAATAATTTAAAAGCTGTTGTATTACTTTGATCAGATGAAAGGATTACAGGATTTGCCACCAGACCTGTCAACCCTCCCCTGTCCAACCACAAGCCTGCACATTGCATGACCTCGTGTACACAAACACACACACACTCTCTCTTTTTCTCCCTCTCTCTCGCTCCCTCTCTCTCACACACACACACACACAACACACAAACACACACAAATCCCTTTGTTTGGTTAAAACAATTATTTAAATGCACTGTTCTATGCCCAATAAGTTCTCAGAATCTGGCCTCTCATTACTCATTAGAGAAATAACATAGATGCATTGCACAACTCCATATTTTATCATGATAAAATGGAATCATGTTGTGTATTTTATTTTACACCGGCTAAACATAAATCATCCAAAGTAAAAGTAGGGCAGTCATCAAATAACAACATCACACTGTATTCTATTTGTCTTTTGGTGCATCATTTAATTTATAGGATGTGTTCATGCTCAGTTTGCCCTGACTATACCCTTAGATCCATGACTATAGATGAGGGCATGGCTTAAAAAGCAGCCTAAAGATTTTGTTAGGAATCACGTAAACATAAGCATCACCTGTCGTAGGGCAGACCTTCACACATAATCCACTTCATTAAGCTGCCAGTGCACGGTGACAGGTTACCAAAACTGTCCTGGAGCATGTTCTAATACTATTTAGTATTGATTAGTATGCTTTTTAGAGAAACTAATATCAGACGTTGTCATGAATAAAAAAGGAGCATAGCCTCTGTTAAGTGCAAAGATGTTAAACTTATTTTCAAATTTTAATAGGTTAATCATGCAGGTCTTCTCTAATTTGATAACTGAATAATGGAATATGACTCACAACTCTAAAACTTTGAGCGCTATTAAATTAATTATTCACTGAACACAACAACATGATTTATGCCGTTGCCTATGCTCCAGCATGGGTATTTAGCATGATACAAACATTATGTAGTGCGCAGACTGCTGTATGCAAGAGCGCTGGTAGTGCAGTATATTCAGAATATACATTATATGTGTACAGTAGGTGTGTGCTCTGTAAATTTATAGGCTGCTGCCTTTCGAGCGCCTATAGTGATTTCTGCAATTTGACATACCCACTATGTGGTATTTATTCATTTGCTCACTTTGTTGTATGTTGCTTATAGCTTTTGCAGTAGGTTTGTCATGATGAGACATGGCTCATTTAAAACCTTACTGTGGTGATATTACCAAATTAAATATGCACTGTGTAAGGTTTTTTGCACAGATACACTGTTAACCACAAAGTTAGAAAAATCAGTAATGAAGCTTTCCTGTGGAAATACTGTTTCACGTCTCTGCAGTGTTTTCAAAAGCTTTTGCTTCGTGGATACACAAGTTATCTAGATCCCAGCGGGAGGAAGATTCATAAGCTTCATACTGCTGTTTGTTTTTGTTGTGCAACATGGAAAAATTGCTGAAATAATGGAAGCATATATATTGAGGGAAAGGGGCTCTGCTGGCTCTGTTATGGTGGTATATCATCCTGGCATTGCTGGTGGTGTGTTTGGTGTTACCAAAGTAAAAACCAAAAGTACAAAGCCATTCTTCATCTTTTGATGAAACTTTTCTATCCTGATGGAAGTAGTTTGTTTCAGGGTGACAACACTGCAGTCCATGAGGGGTGAGTGGTAGTGAATAGTTTGATAGACTTGAAAATGATGTACATGTACATGCTTCAGCTGTTTCAGTCACTAAATCCATCTCAGTAGAGCAGAATTGGGGGATACTGGAACAGCATTTTCCACCAACACACAAATCCTCCAATAAAGTGCCAGAAACGTGTAGCTTCATAACACATCTAAGTTTTTTTGGCAGTCAGTGTTGACCCTATACAAGTCACACTTAGATTTACCTTCCCTTAGTTCCCTTAGTTACTTAGAAAAGCCTACCATTTTTGAAATTGAAAAGCTGATAAAATAAATCTCTGATGACCTTCTGGGTGACCATATGTCTAAATTTAAAGGATTTTACAACATGTAGCAAATAAACTAAGCACATGCTGACTGACATTTTTTTCTCAAACCTATTTCCAAGAACTGCCATACCGAAACCTCAGGATCCTATTCATAATAATGGAATGCTGTTAGCCTTTTGTCACTTCAAAATATTGAACTTTCCCCAGAGGGATGTGAACAGCGGCTGGCTTTCTGAGCAGGAGCTCTCTTTTGTGAATTCAGGCATGATCGGTTTTACTTCTCTCATTTATTCATTGATTGATTTATTTTTAACACAATTCCACTTTAATTCTGATTTACAGTTTCACTGATCAGAGGCTGATGAAGATTTGGATATGTGATGGTATTTCTTGCTGGTTTCCATGATGTTTTTACATTATACATTTTCATGCTGTCCATTATTTGGAATATTTCATGGCTGAGAACTCATAGCAACACTAATTTCTAGCTGATTTATAGGCCTACATCTCAGTGACAGATTAGAGTATGATTTCCTGATTTTTTTAGTGTTGAGTAGAGTTCTCGGTGTTCGCAAAACCAGACTGCTCTGGGACATGGGAAGATGAATTCTTAATTTGAGTGGTGCTCCCTTTTGAGCCTGTCTGTCACTGTACGAGTATATACCATGTGACCTCAGTGGATCTCTGCAAGTGTCATTCTGTCTAGAAGCCTCCTGCAGCTTCACTCAGACAAAAGCAGATTAATAGTATACTGCTGTCTCTGAGTCCAAAGACAGATATTGGGATCAAAAGATTAGAGGGATTTTCCCGGAGGATTTTTGCCTTGTTTAAATACAACCGCTCCTGACTGTCAAAGGGTGTTTGTGAAATTCTTTGACACCAAACTCCTCCTAAAAGGGATTCGTCCCAGAGCACAAATAAACACCCTCGAATATCCATGCCGCACACACACATATTAAACAGGGTTGTACTGCGTTGTAGGTAAAGATATGTTTCTCATTGGGAATGCAACACAATCACAAATACATCATTGATTGCTGTCTGTCTTACTTTAGTGCAAACACTTCATCTACAGTGAATAATCTGAGTGCACGCCTGGCAGAGGTCTGGCTCCGGCTATATTTGTCCAGGCATTTAGTTCAAACTGTAGTCCTCGTGCTCTTATTTCTTCACATTTTTATTTGTTTATCACAAATGACATGCTTATTCGGAGCTTTGTTTCGTGCCGAAGAATATCTCGCTTTGCATAATTGC
This sequence comes from Myripristis jacobus, assembly GCA_900302555.1. Taxonomy (NCBI): domain Eukaryota; kingdom Metazoa; phylum Chordata; class Actinopteri; order Holocentriformes; family Holocentridae; genus Myripristis; species Myripristis jacobus. Next base: position 72,103 of record OMLB01034663.1, on the reverse strand, counting down.
TGGATGTTTGCAATCTGATCGGTTTGATCTCTCCTAAGCAGATACTGAACAAAGCTTTATAGAGGCAAAAGTATGCCTGTGATTCTATTTTCATTTTCAGAACATTAGTTCCCTTTGATGCTACTGGCTGGATGTCATTCTTCATGAGAGTAGTCTAAAATACTCAGAACAAGTCGAAAGTGCATTGCCATAAACAGAACAGGAGCATTGATACAGATGACAGAGGGAAGACAAATGTGTTTTAATTTATTCTTTTCATAATATGGGCACTGTGAACCCCTTTGAGACATCACAGCAATTAAGGGCTCTACAAATGAACTTGATTGGTATTGAAATACAGTACAATGTAGGTTATGTGTCACATTTGGAGGTTTTAGTGTAATTTATCCACAAGGTAATTTGATAACCATAATGCAGCAAATGTAAATTTCTGAAGTACAAGTCATAGGCTGCATGTCCACCAGAGACTTCTTCACAGCTCTGTGTTGTTTTTTGTCATTTCTAATGGACAGGATGTTGCCAGCACTGAGAGTTGAGCTGTATTTAGTTCTCAGTGTGCTTTATTAAAACATTTCAACATAAGAGAAAGGGCCACTCTTCAAATAGGGATTTGTCACAAAGCAACACTGGGAGCCACACTAGAGTTTCCTCAAGCAGCTGCTGAGCACTTTTAGCAAGAAAAGGTGCTCGATGAACATAGACGCCTAGTGCCTCAACGTTAGACTCTGAAATCTGATACAGTATGTCATGTAAGCCCAAATTTATGAACTTGCACTTTGCATTCACTCCTTAATTTCTTTGCGAGGCCTAATATTGAAGTGTTTTACAGCTACTGCATGCCAAAAAAGATTTACTCCACATCTGTAATACTATCCCAGATACTGTCAATCCTCGGATTAAGGTTATTAGAACTATAAGCTACTCTGTGATTATCCTGTTGGATCATTCCAACCCACAAGTTGTAAAAGAATGGAGAGGTCTCCAGCACATCTGCTCCCACAATCCTCCCGGTTGGCCTGGACCACATGACAAATGTATCCTTGGAAATGCCTGGATGCCTGGACGAATGCCATCTGTACGGAGGAGCACAGGCTAGCTGCATAGTAAAATTAATTAAAGACAGTGCTTGAGTGTGTTTTTCGCATAACCGCACTAATTCAATATAAATGCCTATGTGAGTGCCTTAAATTTCCATTCCTGAAAGAAAGAAAAAAAAATGGCCATTTGACATCAGTTGCCATTACAGTTTTATTGACTAGCTTTCTTTTACAACATGTATGTCATTAGTAGACTAACAGAGGTCAAACATTGCAATGTATGAAGCTATAAAGGAGGGAAACACTAATTGATTGCTGTGTCACCACGAGCCACCAGAATTAATGTTTTGCACGGTGGACTGTGATTCTGCAAGCGTCTGGACGCTGTTGTTATTTGACACGATTCTACTTTGAGGAATTCTATCGTTATGTCTTCTGTTGAGGATAAATGTCAATAAAGCAATCACGCTTAGACTAATGGAAGGCAATATGAAGACTGTATTGTTCTGAAAGTACAAATGTGACACTGGTAACAGGCTCAGCTGGTGAGGGCAGAAATTCTGCACTATGGCTGCGGCTGTGGGAGCTATCGATTTCCATCAGAGTGGCTGGTCACTCGGCCCGTTTCCTCTCTCTGCACTCTTCTATTACTTGAGAAGGATAATGAGGAGATGGCGAGCTGTGTAATGCCACTAACACCCCTCTGCTAGATAGATGCAATGGATTTAGGCTGTAGTACTACGAGATGAGCCCACACTTACGCTCATTAGTCTTGATTTGATCTAAATTGTAATTTAACAACAAACTGATCCATTGGTAGCATTGACCTTTGCTGACAGGCTTTTATATTCTCCCTCAAAGCAGCTCAACAACAGGGGATTTTAGCGCAGTGCTTCTCCTCCTATTTTTCAAAAGTGCAACTGTGTAATGGGCTGATGCCACATTAAGGCACAGGAAACAGCCAAGTAAGGTGACGACATTAGTACCTCTTGATTAATTACACTGCACAAATAGGCACATTTTACAAGAGTTCTTATTTTATGTGAATCAAGAAGAAAAAATCTATATAAGTTCTGAGAGATAGCATTGTATCAGTTGTATGTGAGTGCTTTCGATAGAAGTGGTGGAGTCATGGCCTCCTCAGCTCTATTCAGGCCAATTCTCCTACGGTACCTGCATGCATTGATAAGACTCTAAGATATGAGAAAGCAATTTGCTTACGTTCCAGTGGGACATTTGGTGCTTAGATGGGTTTGTTCTCAATCCAAATATCCTAGGCCATGAGAATCACCGTGCGACTGTGACCTAAATCTAGAACAGGCTTAGAGAAGGTGGCAACAAATGCGGTGACACAACAAGACCAAGACTAGGAGCAATTTGATAACAAGCAAACAAGGCTGCTAAAAAAAATTGCGTCAATTTAGTTTAGGGTGCCAGAATAAGGGCAGAAACATAGAGATAAATAACCCAAGTGAAATGTTGTTACTCTGTTGTCATGTTCACAGTTTTCCTCAGGAAAGCTTCACCATCTTCAATATAAAAGTTGTTTTTATTACACTACTGACATTGTGCAATTGCAGATTGCAACATGTGAAATAGTTTAAAGCTGCAGCAGGCAAGATTTGTACAATGTGTGGAAATACACCTGTCTTAGTTGTGCAAATCATAAATCAGGGCAACAACAGAGAGGAGTGTCCCATCCCTTCTGTTTGACACCTTGGAAATTCACTTAATTTGCCCAAATGAGATTCTGGTCCTGGGTATGCACACTTCATCACCCAGAGGAATAGACAAATTGAAACTGTGAAATCCAAAGTGTCTCCTGAGCAGCAGTGTCTCAGCTAGTGCTCCATCCAGAGAGAGCTGAACTCACCAACGTGACTCCTCTGTTGGTGTCTGCACTGGCCAAACTGGTGAGCGCTCGTGCTGCCATTTGGAGCCACCAGTGTGAAACATTCCCTAGAGCAGCTTTAAAGGGTTGTTAAAATATTCACTTGGACCTTTGGCAATGGGAGTTTGGGTTTGTGCCTGTTCACCACAAAACTTGGTTGTAGTTGACCTACTTTTTCAAAGTAATGGTAGCATGATAAACTATTCCAGTCTGAGGCTATTTAAAATTAAGCTGAAGTGCTTTCATTGGAGATTGTCAGTTGTTTTGTAAATTTGATTATTTGACATTATTCAACATTTTAAAAACCTTTTTGTTTTCATTTCTGCCCCTTGTTTGTCTGAATTTCACACCTCCAAGCCAACCAGTCTAAAAAATAAGCATACTGAGGGAAAAAAAAAAAAAATTCAGCAGTGTGGTAATTCCCATATGAGTTAGAGCACTGCATCTGAACAACATGTACACACATGGTTGCGTCAAGCTTTATGCTGAAAATCAAAGTCACATTCCAAGTGATTTTGACTCTCAGACTGAATTCTGAAATAGCATAGATTTCTTAAAGTACACAACTCTGGTGGAGAAAATGGGGCAATTTGTCTAAGTGCTGCTGTTTGCCTCATTGACCTCGGCGCCATATTTGATTAGCTGACGTCATGTGGGGGATTAGACACAGAAGTGCCATAGACTCCAAATGTCTATTAGAGTCTGTTAATATCTAAAATTTCACTATAAAATACTGTGTTGAGACTAGCATGGACTGAAATGACATACAGATCAAGCCATCATAATTTCAAAGCCCCATTTAAAAGACTTCTTTCTTTTAAAAGACTGGTTTTCATGATATAAAATGAATGGAGGCGAATGGCTGCTGTGCTGATTGACACTCATTCATTCTGAAGCAATAAAGCAACGGTAAGAAAATATAACTTAGCCATGGCAAATGTTTTATTTTAGCCACCGAGATTATTTTCAGCTGTGACTGTGATTAATCCTACTCTAAGTAGTATTTTAATAGCAGAGTTTTAACACTGGAATGTATGGCACTTCCGCGTCTAATCCTCAACATGACGCCAATTAATGAACCAGGCGATGAGGTCTATAAGGTGAATAATTTATATCATATATAACATGCGGCAGAAATAATTTTGAACTTACAGCAATCATTTAAATAGCAGATCTCGCAATGCACATGTTCTTTGAGTAAGAATAAGGAAGAATTTTAAAAAAAATAATAATAATAATGCAAATTTTG
>OMLB01034663.1:31662-58190 GCA_900302555.1 Myripristis jacobus | reverse complement strand
TTTACATTACAGTGAGCAAATACTCAAGAGCCTGTAAGTGGGTGACACACATTTGTACAAACCAACAGATGTCTTCAGATTATATCCCTGCCTCATCCCCAGCAGTCAACTCAACATTCAGAGCAAAGGTTATGTTGATTAGGTTTCCAGACACATTGGCTATATATAGATGGATGGATGGATGGATGGATGGATGGATTGATGGATGGAGATAGATAGATAGGTAGATAGATTGATGAGTATAAAACCAGTGTCATCATCATTAGTTGCTCTGCTAATATTGGCAGCACATTAGGAGTATTTTGATTTGTTCTTGCCATTTGAGATTATTTGCTTTGGTTCATCAATTAACAAAATTATTTATGTCCAGGCAAATAAATGTGATCTTTGCCACCGTTTAGTTAAAGCCAGCATAGGTAACTTGTTACAGTGGTTGGACTTTTGTCAAAAATTTCAGCTCAAAAAGAAAGCAACTGAGATTCAGTACCTTGTCCGAAACCCTCTCACCCTCCTGCTTGCATGTGTAGCTACAGTAAGATAAAAGCACCAGAGCTAACGTAGCTAGACAGCTCTTTTTGGGGGGGCGAAGGGAAGCAAGTGTGCACAGCAGTAGGGCACATACGTGTACACAAGATGTGATCAGACTTAGGTAGTGCAGCTTCCTTGAGCAGATTGGTTGCTGGATTCGTGCTGAACGGAATTTAAGAACAGAGATTATAGTCCCAGGAGCAGCCTGGAAGCCTCAATGTTTTTCTCAGTGCATTTAGTTTGTCTTGGACCCTCTGTGTATAATTGGGATTTGTCAAAATTATGAAAGAAACCAAAATTACCTGCACAAGCTGTAAGTGCTGCAGCCCTGCTCTACCATCAGTATATCATCTAATCCAAGCCATGTTACTTTAACCTGGAAGAGAAAACATCTAGGAATGTGTGCATTGATAAACTGCATCAGAGCTCCCTGAGCAGTTACTATAGGGAAGGCAGTGAAATCAGTGAAAGACACCGATGAAGCAATGCAGCGGCCCACTTGATATATGTGGGATTTAAGTACCACCCATCAACTTCAATACACATTCAACATGATGCTTTAGTGGGTGTTATGCAATATTATGCAAAGGAATACCAGCTACATAACTGCACAGGGACGAATGCAGCATTAGTTCTGTCTGAAGTTTCAGCAGGTAAAAAGTTTAGCTCTTCATGCTATAAACACTGGAAAAGGAACGTATGAGAATGCAGGTTTGAAATGTCATGATATAAAAGTGGTTAGCATCTGTAATGTTTTATACTGCTTGCCCATTTGAATCCAAGTGATAATGCTGCAGTATAGCCAACATTTTTTTTTTTTTTGCTGTTAAATATGCTGAAGCTTTGCCTCAGTGACACTATTCTCTCTGACTTGTTGGTAGGGATTACACTTGCCATCATCAACGGTGGCTTGGTTATTCCTTAAGTATGTGTTAAAATCCCCCTTCTTTCAGATGTTCTTTCTTGCAGCTCAAAGGAATCCCAAAAACCTAAACTTCCCCCTCTTCTCTCGAGAAAGTGTTTAGTTTTCAGTTTACATTTGCAGCCAAAAGCTCTTCAGATTTTGTGATAATTGCTATAACTGTGAGTAGCCCCACTGAACCACATGCGCTGAGAATGCAGCAGATTCTTAAAAATAATGTGGAACGGCATGTCAGCATGCAACTTGTCAAGAGCTGCCTGCCTTCTTTATCTGACAGGTAACACAACACCATGTGGTGTGCACTGAATCAACAACAGATGTAGCCTTTGTAGTTGCACATGAAACCTGAAGACTGTCAGTGGAATTCTTTCAGTTCCACTTCCTCTCTCAGGATTACAATTTCTCAGTATTAAACTTAGATACTAAGGTTATCTATGGTATCAGTGTTTTCTGTGTTAATGCATGCATCCCCATGAGCTTGATGGGTGGGTTTACTTCCTTAGGTAAGAGTGGATCTGTAACGGTGTGCGGTGCTTGTTTATGGTCTGGTGGTCCACAGTTCTCCTAGAAGGCATGTTCAGTGCTAATCACTCCGAACAGCTGTCATGTATAATAAAAGCTGTGGAAAATGTTGTTTCAGGGGCTGTTTCAAAATTTCCAACTAAAACTGAATTGGGTTTATATCTAGTTATTTTGGTCTTGGCATACTGGTGAGGTCATCTCCAACTGGTCTGAAAAAAACCAACCTTAAGAGCCTGACTGAAAGCTCGCTCTGAATTTAGATCAGTATATTATTATTATTATCTTTTTTACTCTCCATAATTAGAAAATAGGTGGTCAAATATATATATATGTTCCCATCTGCACAACAATTAATCATTCTGTGCTTTATACAGTGCAAACTTTTGTCAAAATGAGACTGATTGGTGGTTTCACTGGCCAGTGAAGAGATGACTGTGCTTAAAAAAAAAAAAAAAAAAAAGTAAATCGGTGTTTGAGAACATAGACCGTATTCTCCAAATGACAGTCACCCTCCTCCAGCAGGCAAATCTTTTAAAAAAGGCGAGTGAAGAGAAATCCCAGTGCGTGCAGGAAGAAATGGTCCTGTCCATCCATTTCTGAATCACATTGCATTTTCAGTCAGATAAAAAAAAGATCTTTCAGAATACCTCAACAAGAAAATGTCAACATGGAGGTAAAAGCAAGATAGCTCGAGCGGTACTACCCTCGCAGGTGTCTCGTTCACATTCAATTCCATGTTTTTATCCTCTGAATATTTTGTCAAACTACCATGCACCTCTTTGCTTTGCTGAGATTTTATTGAGAACTCCAGCTGAAGTGTTTCTACAGCCTTGTACTTTGCACATTTTAGCAATTTTTTTTTCCTGTTTATTACCAATGTAAATTCCATCCCTCACTTGACCATAATTTGCCACAGCGATTCATTCGTCAAAGGAAGCGGGCTCCACAGAAACATTAGAAATGTCAGGCCTTTGCTATTGGGCACTGGGATTTAAAAATTAAACGACTCTAGCAGCGCAAATGCATGCAGTGCTCTCCTTCTTCCTTGTCTTTCCTAAATATTTGATCTTTAAAGTCCTACATTTTGAATTCTAAAATAACTGACATTAGAAATATTGACTGCTTTTAGAGTTTTATCTGCACAAAACACCCTCATTATCCCCAGGCAGCATATACCCCACAGGGTTGATACTGTGAAGTGTGAATCCCTCCCTCTCCAGCAGATCAGTAGCCTACTCCAGCAACAACTCAGTGGCTGCATATATGCATTGAGTCAGTGAATGCCACTGAAATGCTATCAAAACTAATTTCACACGTATAATTACTCATGTTCCTTCAAACAGTAGTGTGAAAAGATGATAAATGCTAGAATGAAGGGGGACTGGTGATGAATAAATGTAGGCGTAATTATTTTAGTAAGAAGGCTACAGTAAAGACTGGAGATAGCACTGGATGGAATAATTTTGAGTGTACAAACAAGCGATGCACAAAAAAAAGTAGCCTGTCTTGTCATGGTGTTGTGGCAGATTGCACATTAAATGCATGTAAATACAAAAAAAACCCTGTAGCTTCAGTAGTTTTAGTTGTTTTTTAGTTTTTTGTCTTAGACATCCATATCTAGGAATACATAAAGAGGGAAACACAGGTATGTCAGAGCCAGGTGTGTGTGAGCGTTTATTGAATACAGACTCTAAAGCCAGCAGCACAGTGTGTATTGTTGCACATGGCAAAGGTTTAACTTTAAACCAGTTTTCAAATGCGCTCTTCTTTGCAAGTGACACCAGTGGCCATTTGTTACTTGATTTAGCAGCTAATATTTTTCAGTGCTTTTCAGTGTGCGTGTTGACTGATAAATGCAGTCAGTCAACTCTGACATTTATTTTTGTGATCTGTTGTGTGATCACAGCAGACACAACGCTGTCTTCAACCACTGCTGTGCAAATGAGTTTAACCTCTCTGAGCTTCTGCTGGGTAATGATGAATCAAAGAAAGGAAATCTTCTTGTAGTTTTGCTAATTACACACCCAGTTTACTGTTTGTTAGTCTATAGGGTGTTCATGATCTGAAACTGCACTAGCAGTGTTTTTTAGCAGTAGTGGCATTTGACACCATAAAGATGAGTGGTGATACTTACATTTACGGTTACCCAAAGAATATCCTCTAGTGAGGGTAATGATATTTGTCTACCTTCACTGCACATCCCATCACATCACGCCATAGTTTACAAGTTGACACATTAATTAGTCACAAACTACTGTAGAGACATCCAACATATGGTATGGAGCAAATTAATCATATAACACGTGAATGCCATCGTAGCTGAGGCTGATTGTGCTGCAAAGTCAGGCGTAAAAAACTAAGGCTACACCCACACAGTTTTTTCAACAATGCAGCTTTTTCTTTCCATTGTGGCCCTCTGTCCACACGGAAACGCCATTTTTGGTCATCGAACTTTTTGACATCGCCATTTTCCATTCATGTCCGTTTGCAACTTTGGTCATACAGTTGTTTTCAACAACTTCTATTCATTTGTCACCTTTAACAGGAACCTCAACCTCTTCCTCTGTCCATATAAACCACTCACCTTGGTTTTTACCATTTCACTTCATTTTCAGGATAGTTTTACACATTGTTAAAACATTTTGGTTGTATTTAGAGTTGCATTTGCTCCAATCACTCCTCAGTTTCTTTCCACATGTTCATTACACAGAGCGGACAGACCTATTTTCATGAAAAAAAAAACAAAAAAAACAACAGTTTTTACCATCATTATTCATAACAACTCAACACCCACAAACACAACAAGTTACTTGTATTTTCATCCCTGTTTGCTCAGTGCTGTTGAACTTATATGTATATGATGTAGATGTTTTCTACCCGTAAGTTATTGTAAGCAAACAATATTATTCGGTTTATAGGATTTAAATAAAATGTCTAATAATAGTTTAAAAGAAAAAAAGGAGAATAAATTGCACAAAAAAGCTTCTTGATTTCACTGGGGTAATCTTCCATCCTTCCTGCTGTGACACGTTGCCACTCAGTAAACAATTTTTTAAGCCTCTATTGAGGTGCCCAAACAATATCTCCTTTCTTGCTTCCACCTCTACAACGAGAGCCGACTTCACACTCTGAGAAAACTCTCAGCTTGTCCAGCGCTGCTGCAGTTTTCTTCCCAAAAACAAGATGAGTGGACACACTGCATATCAGCATTCATGAAGGGCATTTCTTGACCAAATATGGCTAATTGTGGATGTTCATAGGGTAGAAACTAAGGCTTGTGCACGTGCGCAATATTTCAGGTACATTTATGATTTATAAAAGGGAATTGTGTGCAGTTGTGCATACGTACAGGGTGTAACTGGCATGCAGCTCATTGATAACACTGGCTTAATACTAATGAATAACAATAATGATTCCATCCTCCATGGACAACAGCTCTGTTTGGACAGGATTAGTGTTACAGGCGTGATAATATTGTTGGATAATTTTATAAATCACAGAGGTCCCCCATGATATCAGTCCTGTCCAAATTGACCATGGATTATTATTTCAGAGCAACTTACCTACTCAGAGGTCCACAAAAAAATGTTTGGAGTTGAATCCTGACTCTGACTCCAAGGTTGAGTCTTTGGTTCCCATGAGATGACAGTGAAATGTCTATATTTCATCTTTGAAAGTGGCAAGCCTGACGCCAGAACCAAGTCCTTAGTCAGTATCTTCAGCTTACAAGAATAGATCAGATCAGAAAAAATTAACAAAAGCTATGTGTGTGGTAGCACATACAAGTGGAACTTATGCAATTATGCTATTATTAGGCTATTACACCCACAATTATGGGACTAGAGTTACTCATTTGTTTCACTGCAACACAAACTCGCTACTAGCAATGCTTTTCTGTAACTTGCCACACTGAGCAGCTGTTGCCACCCTGTTGATGTGATCAGGACTGGAAAGCTGCTTGATGACTTGACTGACTGACTGAATTAGATTGTCTTCTTGACATTTAAGCAGTTTTTCACCTCGTTGCTGAGGCTGCATGCCCAAGCTTCAAACAGACTCTTATTAGTTTGTAGTTACATGGGTAGCTGAGTGACTGACATCTCTCTCTCCTGCTTTTTGGAATTGAAAAGCATCCAAAATAAATTGCTGTATAGCTAGACTGCATGAACAAGGTTTGAACAAATTTAAAGGGCAATAAAAGAGTATCAGTGTAGTGCTAGAAATCAGCCGTTGTAGTTTGACTGCATTCAGTGCTACAGATACAGACTAGGGATGCATGATGATATCGACCATCAATATCAGCCAATTAAAGGCTTTACAATGAACATCACCATCAGATATTGGCAAAAAAAAAAAAATCCAATGCTATTCATCTCTAGTAAAAAAAATACATATGGCAAGTTTTACATAACCTAAGCTGAAGTAGTTATCTTTTTTCCCCAGTGAAAGTGTACATTTTGAAAAGCATTGTCTGCATCTGCCACAGTAGGCCTAAAAATATGTTAATTCCACTACAGGAGAGACTTGATACTCTCTGTAATTAGATGGAAAAATATGTGGATATATTGGTATTGGCATCTCCAATGGGTCAAAAGATTTGGAAAATATCAGCATATTGGATGTTGGCAAAAAATCCAATATCATGCATAGTACATGCGCAATACTACAGAGCACAGAGTCCAATAACTGAAACAATCACGGGAGTTGACTCTGACAAGTGAATGAGTAGTTGAGTTAGTAAATGTTTAACTGTAACACTATTAGGTTGGAGTGCTAATGAGTTTTATATGTAGTTAACTGGAGTTAGTATCACAATCAGTGCTGTGTTTGGGTGTGTTAGATGTGAATAACAACAATTAATTAAGTCCTATTACATGAGAGTAACTATTTTTGTGTAATTAGTTCCTACTTGCCTCATATTAAGCAATGATACACATGACAAAGGATTTAATTCAGGTATGGCTACTTGCTTACTAACCATTGCTAAGCATGAATAATGGGCGTATAGAGAAGAACCCCTAAACTAAAAACAGTTTCTGTAATAGTGTATAGAATAAGGCCTGCAACATGAGGATACTAATACAAAACTAATAAATTACTAATATTCACACTTATAAAAAAAATACTTAATGGGTAATAAGTATACCCTAAAAAAATATTACCAAAAATTCAACAATCAAATAAAATGTCTTGAAAGGACTGCAAACTCTGAAACAGATTATTTGTTGTAAGCACAAATTATGTGATTATTTAAACTTAGTAAACAGGGAAATTGAGACATGAAAAACAACAACAATCTGGCTAACATTACAGTTGCTGTTTGGTCATTGTTGGCTGAAATTTTTTATTCACAGTAGAAAACATTTTGCTGCGAGTTGAAAATTGATCCCAGGTAGTCAGGCGAATATGAGTCCATTAAAGAGCTTCACCACAAAGCCAGTCTCCTTTGTGTATGCGTTTTGCAGTGAGAAAGCCTATTTTTCTGACTTGTTATGCACAGAGCATGCTTTTGCATTTAAAACATCATGCTCATTTCCTCCAATTTTAAGAGACCAAGCTAAAGATTTTCATACACAGTGATTTTTGGCCTACTAAGCATTAAATTACCTTTCCCATGACTTTTCCCAACATACTTGTCTTTACTACCAAAGGGCCATCAGTGTTGCTTATAAATAATCTAATTTTACTAGGTCACAGACATTGTGAGGTGATTTTTGTTGCAACAAAGACGAGGAAAAAGACTCTGTTGCAGTGCAGGGAAAAAGGCCTGTAATTGCCTGGAGTTAGATTTGTGTATCTGACATGGCAGATTGGCAAGACTGCACTAAAGCTCCACAGATTAGTACATTACCACAGATTCTGCTCCTTAGGGGGAGGTAGAAAGACACAGAAAGAGAGGAGGATTTAAAGTAGACAGAGCGAGGCGTTTAAAGAATGAGCACAAGGAAAGGGGCAGAGAGAAAGGGAGAAAGGTACCGTTGTGGAAAGAGTGGCGTGATGAAGTGTGATTATGAGACAGAATCATGTGATTAAGGGAGACGCAGAGGGGAAAATATAGTGAAGAAGAGAGAAAAGTTCAAACACTCAGATGGTTGCCACAAGTTGCGTGAGAGTGTCTCTTTTTTCAGAGTAAATTAGGTATATTTGTTTCTCGCAAGCATTTGTTTTTCATACATCAGACCTGACTGCCTGCCTTGCTTCCTGATAGACATGTTTTGCTTCTTTATGCCCATCTAACCCAGTCTCAGCTTCACAGCCAGCATCCTCAATCAGATAAGGAGTAGCATGCCTGCACATCTCTGAGCTGTCATAACAGACAGTGTCTCTGAGATTGGAGGCTGGCTTCAACAACATTCAAGCCTTTTCTTCTACTGTAGGTCATCAGGATAAGAAAATGCAAGTGCAAACTTTCAATTAATCATCGCCTTTCCCAAAGTATATTTATTATAAAAGATGACAAGCATATAATTTTTCCCAACCTAAAGAAAGGGCGAAGGAGAATGTAGAATAAAAAGGTTGGATCAATATGAACCAGGCTCATCTGGCTCCCCAGGTAGAGTGGAAGGAGATCTGCTCCAGATCAATATTGTTGGTCGATGCCGGTGAGAGACTGCAGTGATGAAAAACTCTATTTCTTGGCCCACAGAAAGGAATGGATGAATCTGAGCAGAAAATAGATAAAAGGGAGATACTCATACTTCAACTTGAGACTGAAATGCATGCTTTGCAAGTTTGTTTAGTTATATTTCAGCTTTTAGATCATGGATTATGGCCATTTTAGCGTCCTCCTCTGATAGAAAGCTTCCGAGTGTTGTAATGATACACCGTGGTGTGAAATCACGCTCGGGCCCTTCAGTGTGTGTGTTGAAATGAGGGGCAAAATACACAAAGTACATATTTGTAGCCACAATACTGCAATACTACTTATTGCACAGATGATTTATGATGGCTAACTTGTGGCTTTGTTGAGACTGTGATTTCCCCTCCATCTTGAATTGTTAATCTTGCTCTGCTATAAACCTGCAACATGTTTTCGAAGCAGACAAGAGATAAACTGTGATTAATTTATGTGGAACAACTCACACTGTAATATATCATTTCCCCTTCCTGTGCCTCTTCCCCATACAGCACACAATATGTTGTTTAAGGACAGAGAACACCAAAACAAATCAGCCTTCATAAATCTCAGTAGTTGGATGCAATTAACAATGTGCCGTGAATAATTGTAATTTAATGAAATTCAGCAGGCCACTGACCCAACTTTTTTGTGGATGTTTTTTGTCTGACTGGCAAAATCCAAAAGTGAATGCCTTTCCAATGAGGCATGCCCAGGAAATGGCAAGGCTCCCTGTGGGAAATTGAATAGTCCATTTCCAATCGAGTGTGCCCTGGAAAATCCATGGGGGTCAGTGGTAATTTGTCTCAGGAGGTCTGCACAGAGAGCCATTACGCTCAAGACCAGCATGTCCTGAGGGACAGAACCATTCTTTAAAGAGAGACTTTTGATATATATTTCCAATCCCTCCTCATACTTCCTTCTCTTCCAAATGAAACTGAGGATTTTTTTTGTTGTTGTTATTTATTTATTTACTTATTTTCATACAGCAGAGTAATATATGAATCATAAGTTGCACAGCTGCACCATTCTCTAAAAATTGGTGGAGGCATGATGAATACATTTGCAATTGTTGCTGAATCCTTTACCATTTGAACTGAGCCCAACCTGAACAATAAAACACTTTCCTCTATCATAATAAAGCACCATCTCATTAACCTCTCCATTTTCAGTAACTCACCTTTGTTTAATAAATTGCTCATGTCCCTTGTTTAATCATAAGAAAAAACAGCAGAGACACTCCACTTGGAAGACTAATGTTGCTCTGGTTCAGGTTAAAAGTGTCATGAATCATAATGAGAGAAATGTGCCTCTATCAATCAATATAATTTACCCCTTTTTTTAGCAGCTGGAGTTAATGGATTTTTTAATTGTATCCATGAAAACTTGTCACCCCGATGAGCTAGCGTGTTGTGCTTCCATGTCAGTTTCAGGCAGGAGAAAACATAAACCTGCAATAAGTCAATTTCCTTGGGTCCAACCCCATGAAGCGCCCATTGTCATTTTTGCTCATATTTGGTTGTCAAACACATTTTCTGATTCAGGGCATTTGCAATAGTTTTGTTTAAGAGGTAAACTTGCTGACGGGCTTTTTCACATTCTTAGGTAGAGCCTATAAAGCTAAAATTCACATTTACCCTCTCGAATTCAACATAGCCAGAGAAGATTTAAGATTCTTTGAATTATTTATGGTATTATTGCATTTTTCCATACCTTAGTAGCATTTTGTCAGCGCACAGTTGTCACATCATTCTGGTCAATGGCCTGCACTGGTTTGTTCTAATGGTGTTTCAATTTTTCTGCTTGGCTTCGACCTGTAAAAAAAGCTTGTAAAATATTTAGGCAGGCCTTACACAAGAGGTGTTTTGACATTAAAGAGACATATGCATATTAGTCAAAAGCTCCCGAGCAGTAATGTGGATATTATGCAGAGAATACCCTCAGGAAACAACGTAATGTCATACAATATTTACAGAAATGGCAGAAATGGAGCTTTGAATGAGTCTGAGATTTACAGTTGAACTATATTGCTTTTTAAGAGAGGCTGGTGCGCTATTGCTCATCTAAGGAAATGTGTTATTCACTCTGGATGCAGTGGCTTCATTTACCTCGGTTTTATTATTTGCCCTCCCGTCTCATTTCCTGCTTTGGCTCTTTTCCTCTGATCCTCTGATTCAAATCACCTGTGCATCGCCCACACATTGTTAGAGTGATAGTGAGGCAAAAAGAGAGAGTTGGAGATTTCCCCACTTGATCTGTCCTGTAGCAAGTGTGTGAAGGAGCTGGTGATTATCAGCGCAGTGTTGTTTTTGGCTTATGGACGAAGCCTACCTCAAAGCGAGACTGAAACGGTTGCACTGTTCCTGTGCTTCATTATGTTAGAGGAAGTTCAGGAGGATAAGATGATATTGTGCAAAACTGGCTTTAATTTATTCTGTAACAATGCATTTGACTCATATTGTGGATCCCTAAAATACAAAAGATGGCTTATTTTTGGCTGTTTATTTTTTTTAGGAGTTGACACATCCAGACTGGCCATTACAGTAAATAACAGAGAGTATAGATATGCAAGAGTATGCACAACGTGGACCTGGGGAAAAAAAAAAAAATCGAGGCAGCCCAGGGCAATGGCCAATTTAAAGTTTTAATTTGTTACAATTTTGGCAGGTTGTGAACTTAAAAAGGCCAATTTAGAAACAATTGGCTTTATACTTACCACAGAAATTGAACACAAACACATAGGCTGACTAATGGCATAACCTTTGAAGGGATACAGTATGCTGACGACGGCATACTGTATCTCTTTCCAGTTAAATTGCTTTAAAAGTAAAAGCACTTTGGCCAAATCCCAGTGTTCCAGGCAGGAAGCTTTAGTTGGCCCCCGGCCTCATACTTTTGCACTACTATAACATTCAAACGTCCCATAGACATCCCTTTAGCAGCTTATTGTGATTTAGCCTTAAGATACTAGATGTCTTGATGGAGTCTTGCATTGCATTTGTATTGACCGATGCAAAATGAAGTTGGAGCAAGCCTGCTGATTTTTAGGATGTCTGTGTACAAAGTTAAATCTGGTGGCTGATTTGCAGGTATTACATCAGCCGATATTCAGTAGCCAAACAGAGCACAATCCTGTTGAAATGAACGAAGGCAAACCCATTTTTCATTTTTAAGGTCAGTTAGTTTGAAATGTTTACAATGGAGCTCATACAGTGCAATATGCACGGTCAACTGTTTGGTAAAGGCAATGTCCCATGTGTGCTGCAGTGTCCTTTGGCCAAACAGAGTCCATTGGTGCCGTGAGAATCCTCCACTTGCACTGATAAACAAATCAGGAAATGGTTAAAAACTGTTGTTGAAAAATCTCATGATGCACATGAGGCAGAACAAAAGTAAGATATCTAAGAAATAAGTAATTACATTCAGCCCATATAGGAGTGTATCCACTGTACTCTTTATGAAAGTTACCAGAGAAAATGCACAAAGAGATATTTTTATTTACACGCATCCAGAGCTTTTTCTTTAAAACTAATGTGAATATATGAATGAATATATGCATTTTTCATTCAAAAAATAATGTCACTAGTGTCTTATTAATAGAATGGACAGTTAAAGGGGGAATTATATTACTCTGTGGTGAAGTGGATTAGAAACAGCTTCATGGGGTATAAACTATGAAATTTATCACCCGCATTTCTGGTCTCCTGTGGCACTTCTCATGAATTATTGATGGCAATAATTGTTTCTTTTGTGGTTATTCCCCTCAGTATTTTAATCTATATGTTTTGTTTTGTTTTTTCTTCCTGATCTCTATCTTCTTAATAGGTGTATTTTTGTACTTATACTGATTTCAGTCGCACTGAAATGTCCCACAATTAAGCTACTTTTTTTTTTTTTTTTTTTAATCATGACTATGGTCATACAGTACAATGACTGCATTATACTAAATAAATGCTTCTTCCTTTTTTTATTCACTCTAACGGTTAGAAGATTAATCAAACGGAGTATATGCCCATATGCCTCATGCATGAAGAATGTGCATTACACTATGGGCTGTTTGGCATTAATTTGCCAACTATCTTGTGATTAGAACTGAACCATTAAGTAAGCAAATGGGTGCACCCTGAAGTTGGAGAGCTAATGCACTGAGGGTATATTATTGATTTTAGTGTAATTTAAACCCTTAAGTGTAATGGTTTTGGGTTTAGATACTATATAATACCCTTAAAAGTTTCAGGGAATTGCACTCCTCATTTTCTGCTGTTGCAGATGAAAACTACATCGATTGGTCAGTGTCCCTTGTGTCCTAATTCAATGTTCTGTTGATTCCAATGGAAATACCAGTGGATTTATTTTTCAGACATTATGAGAGATTGCATTGTAAATGTGACATCATCACAACTTTGCTATCCGTAGAAATAATTGGCAGGTTGTATAGTATTGACTACTGGTTTGTTGGTCTGGCCTTGACTTGAAGGCATGGGAGGCTTCTGGGAAGGTTCCCTCTCAAAATACTTGTATTTCAATAAATGTCATTAGACATTTTCACATGAAACAAGTATATAGCCCATTTCAGTGGGATTCTTGTGCTGCAGCTCATTACCATTCCTGAAAAATGTATAACGTTAAAGCCTTTCATATGTTATTAGCGCATGGTAGCCCCTCTGCTGCCTGTGGGGAAATGACATTATGAACTGTAAATATATTGCTTTCACATGGTGCTGCTCAGGCCATAATTCCCTGTCCCTGAGCTCAGGTGAAGGTCACTGGGGAGCTGTCAAAGTTTCCATGTTGCTGTAAATGTGTGGCCGCAGCGGGGTCCTAAGATTTAAAGTGGCTGCCCAGATTAAGCCACAAATCTGAATCATTAATTCTCATTTTGTTCTCAGTCACCTGTTATTTTTACCTGCGGTTTGGACTCCTTGAATCATAGGCTGGCAGTCTCACAGTTCGGTTAGCCATTACATGTGCCTGCACCAGAAAACAGCATTTGTCGATTACACCAAAGTGTTTGGTACTGGGCAGGAGCAAGCAGGGCTAATGATTGAAATGTCATTGATTCAGGTGACAATTCAGTTGCTGATGATGCACTGCCTCGTGCAACATTAATTTTGATGGAGGCAAAGCAGCAGGATATAGTCTGATGCTTTCCTTAGCCAGACACCTGTTCTATTGTGAGGGGGTGTGGGGGGGGGCAAACAAACAAACAAACAATCACGCAAACAAAAGAGAAAAACATTCATGCCTTTGCTATCATGGAAAAAAAGCTTTCTGGCGTGAATTCTGCTAGCCAATAGTTAATGAGGTGGCATGCTGCTAGTTGTGCCCACTGGTTTCAATGCACACTTCTAACAATGCTAACAAGCAGTTTTGGATTAAAGGGAGACTAGTCAAGATTTTTTTTTCTTTTTTTTCAGTGAAAATATACCTCAGGCTAAATTATAAAGTGGGGCTACAGTGGAGAGGAGAATCCCATCCACTCTAATTGAGACCCTGCAGATTTGCCCTCTTTGCCCAAATGAAGTTCTAGTGGCAGTATGGGCACTTCTCCCCCCCACAGGAAATGATGAAATGAAGCTTGACAGAGAAATACAAACTGTCTCCTGCTCAGTTAGTGAGCACTCAATCCAAAACCGGCCCCTTTGGTATGCTGTGTTTTAAAGCGACCTCAGACCGTGCTGCATGCGGCTCACTGAAGTCACTCTACATGATTCCTGGTGATCGAAATGAAACAAACCATTGCATCTTGATGTCATGTGGAGCCACCAGTGTGTGAAGTTGTCTTGATATTCGTCAAAACACAGATAATGTGTTTTGTTTACAAATGTGTATTACACAGACTTAAAAAGAGAGAGTGTAGAGCGCGTTCTGGCTACAACATACACAATGCTTTGTTCATCTCCATGCCTCTAGTTTGTTTCACTTAGTGTTTCTGGACTTTTTGAAGCAGGAGGACATTAGCCTGATGCTGGCATTGGCCATTTTTGTGTCACTCATACATACAGCTGTGGAGATGAGTGGAGAAATAGCGGCAACACTGTTTATTGTTAAATTTATTTACTATCCCATATACAGGTTGGAAAGTGTGTTTTAAGTTACTGGTCTGATTTTGGATTCAGAACCGAATATTTAATTAAATTATTTAATTTAATTTAATTTCCTTTAAATTATTGTGCATGCTCATTGCTGGGTTCATGAAAGCCACACACCAAATTTCTATTTTAGTTTAATTAATTATGATAATGTTATTGAACAACAGTTACTTATTTTAATATTATGAAAATAGGAGTGTAATTAATGACAATAAAAACTCCTGATTCAAACCACACTGATTTGCAGTTTTATTCGAGTGTAGTCTCTCTGTACATCCCCATTGCCTAGTTTATGACTGTAAGACGGCGCTCTCAAAACATATGTAGTTTTAAGGACAAGTGGTGTGGGGCATAGGGTTGTATACTCTATATATATGTCAAACATGTGAGTAGCAGTTTATTCTGATCAAAGTCGAAGGCACACGCAGAGGGATTATGGCTGCCACGTTCTTATCATGAATACTGCATGGTGTCCTGGTTTTCTGCCGCACTGTGGAATCATGACACCGAACAGTTACACAAGTAATTCAAGGCCCACTCAGGTGGACCAGGCCAGCATGATTCATTTTCATGGAACTTAATGTTCATTACCAATGTTTATGACATAAAAGAATAACAACCCAACACAGTGCAACAAAAATAGATTAGTACTTGGTGTTTTTTCTAAGCCATTAAACAAATGGGAACTGCAAGAGCAGGTTTTATAAAACATATCATATATTGTGCCACTGTAAAACCTGCTCCTGTTTTCAATCCTCACTGTGTGTCCCCTTTAGCCATCATTTTTTCAGATAGAATCAAACAAAGCTGAAGTCATCTGGACGTGATATTTAATAAAAAAGCAATATGGCTGGTTCAAACTCAAGTACCATGTTCCCCATCATAGATATGAAGACTGAATCATGTTTATATGGTGGTTTATTATATTATCTAATCAAGGGACAGAGTTGTAAATTATATTTAATGGCTAACAACTTGTGTTGTATCTACATTCGATTAATATCGTTAGTTAAGTTAAGTTAAATGTGACAATTTAGGAATATTTGAGTGTTCACTGTTAATTCCTCTTTTTTTCCTCAGGAAACTGGCTTTAATATATCTATATTTTTATCCCCAAAGTGCACTTTCCTTTCAGAACAAGGTACTCTCAGCCTGTCTAAAAGGGATGCCTGTTTTGCTGAGCCTGTACTCTGCATGCCTGTGCAGTGTACATCATGTGCAAAAGATCTTAGAAAACCAAAGTCATGTGTTATCTCTACATGTGTACGTATGCATGTAAATAATGTGCAGTGATTTACCGCAGTCCAGACGGGGAAAAAAAAATGACTGAGTTTTGGAATTTTAACCTCGATGGATGGCTTAATGGTGGCACAGCATAGGAGGTCAGACTTCCTGTTTTCTTCAAAAAGATATCTGTATGTACTTGTCAGTGTTGTGGTTCTGAGGTAACATTATATGTACCGTTTAACAGTACTGCAGCTGCATTTGCTGTTAAGGTGTAATTTAGAGGCTGTGTCAGTGACTAAAATAGGCCTGCAGATAGGAGCTGAGGATCCCTCGCACATCATTAAGTGTGAAATATAACAACACGCCCCTGAGCTGCCTACTGTTCCCCTGGAGAGACGACAGCTAGATAGGGCTCTGCACAATTATGGCTGAGAGAGCCACAGCCCTACCTTCTTCACGTTGCTTCATTTCAAAACTGTTCTGATATAGAGTATTGCAGTGATACTGCATTAAGTCCTCGAAAGAGGAGGTACAGTATGCTGCTGCTGTTTTCAGCTGAAACACTTAGAGGGGCTGTCCAAAATGTAGTCCCCACAACTTTTATGAGTATGGCAATGCAGGAGCCTAAAGGTTAATTTATGCTCCTTTACGCATGGAAATAAATATGGCAAATGATGTAACCTTCACTTCCCTCATGCTTCAATTCGTCCTTTTGGCATGGATATTAAGCAACACATTCACTAGATAGCAGCTCAGATTAAAAAGTTTCTGACAACCACAAACGTGGCAACGTAGGATGGGGATGTAATAATGTACGTGGTAAGAAAGGCACAAAACTGAATTCAGCCTTGTAGATGGCAGTTTTCTGTGAGTCTATTAAACACATCGCGACAGGAGGATTAAGAATTATTTTCTCTAATATTACCAATGAGAGAAATGTCTTTGCTGTGTTTTGCTTTAGCTACTGGCTGCACTATCCCCATGGTTTCTGGTGGCAGTGCTCCGTTTCGTCTGTATCTGTACCTTGTCTGTAAAGGTGCACAAATATGGACAAAATGAACACAGAGCACAGACAGAGGGCTCCGTCCATATCCATATACGTATTTAACGTTGAACATAAATGAGCCCCTAGGTCTCCCTAAAGGCAGTGAAGCGGTGAAGTAATTTCACCCCACTCCTAGCAGTCCCTGGAAAGGCTGAAAAAAGTATCACATTATCTGGGAAGGTATCGCTTTGGAAAATTGAAAAGTGAAGTATTCCATCTCTAAACGGTAGGATGTTGCAATCCCCTGCCTTGTCTTCCCCTTTTATTCCTTCTTTTGCATCAAAAGCCCGATTACTTTGATCTGTCAAACCACATGCTGATTTTAGAGGTACAGTGTATCTGGCTGGAGATTTGGCAAGGTAGCGTCTTTGCCATTCAGTCAGCTTTTAAATAAAATTAAATAACACTGTAGTAAGTTAATTCATATTGGAACAGTGGTGTATATAGCAGCTGGCTTGTTCTAAGCACTGAGCTACTGTAAGAGATCCAATAAAATGGCAAGTATCACACATTATAGACACCTCCAGTATTGTCTCCCATGACACATTCAATAAGGTTACAACTGACATAAAACAAGGCATCACATGCAGAGACATAAATCACTGCCACACGGCGTCAGAATGTATAGATGATGAACCCATATACATAAAAAAGAGGATGAGATGTTGACACAGGTATTTTCCAATCTTCTCCATACCCCTCCCACCGCAAAACCCAGGGGATCCAGAGATGAATAAAAAAAGTCTCCTAACATTGTGGTTTTTTATACTGCTGACAAGCTGTTCTGTGGCTATTAAATCCATTTCTCACTGTCAGTGTAGCTGGAGCAGGTTAGATTTGAATGTGGAGACGCTGGTGCTACTGCTGCTGTGGGACCCGAGCTGAAGGGGATAGAGTCCATACTGTGCATTCTGTCATGGGTGATGTACAGTGGGATCCTCTAGGAGTCGAGGTTGTTTGGGAGAATATGTTCTGAACGCTGAAAGGCGTTGAAATACTGTATAATGGAACGTTGAATTTGCAGTTAGACAACTATCGGCGTGTCCATAACCACGTGACTGCAATCCAATGAGACCAGCTGCATCAAATTTATATGTGAAACGGCATGAGAGCATGGCAACACGCGTAATGTGTTGGGGCAAATGCATACCTTTGTTGCAAAAGAAACTGGTCAGGATTTTTGATTTGCAATTATTTAACTGTTTTTTTTTAATTTTTTTTATTTTGGATGTCATTGACATTTTTATTCAGTAGTACTTTCTTTGGTTTGTCCACTATAGATATTCAACAGAATGTCAAATGAGCTCAGTCGAGTATCAATCAGCCATAAATTAGATTTCAACATCATGTTTGAAAAGTGTTATTATGGATACCACTGGAGTTCTGGGCAAGCTACGTCCACCAGTGCTGTGACTGATCATATGATTTGTTGGCCTGTTGCCCATTTGGTAAATTGGCTTCACACAAACCCTCAGTCAACCACAACCATAATCTAAACCCTGTGGGTGGATCCAACAAAGCCCACCCAACCAGAACCCTTACTTTATAACTGA
Organism: Myripristis jacobus; assembly: GCA_900302555.1. NCBI lineage: Eukaryota > Metazoa > Chordata > Actinopteri > Holocentriformes > Holocentridae > Myripristis > Myripristis jacobus. Next base: position 39,685 of record OMLB01034663.1, on the reverse strand, counting down.
TGAATCACACAGGATCAACAATAAGGACATTTATTAAATGTGCTGGCTAGTCTAGTCGCCAGTGGCAGCTTGGCAGTAAATATTCCAGCAGCTATGGAAATCACATATCACTTGATAAAATGGATACATAAAAACATCAATGAATTATGCTGTTTTCTAGGAATATCATAAAGAAATCTATAAACGTAACACCTGTAATATTGTTGTTTTAATTTGAAAGGCAATTCAAAGCCAACTGCTACAATGACAAACAAATAAAGACATATACTTGCATGTAGGCCTGTGCATACATACACACATACATACATACATAGCGTCAACAGACATAAGTAAACACACAAAGAAGAAGTCAGGAGTTGATTGGAGGAAAGGAAGGTTGACAAAGGATTTCTGGTATCAAAATGATTATTATGAACTTTATCTCAAGTCTTATTTGAGAAACAAATGGCCCTGTCTTCAAGAACACACCATCTATAATTCTCTGTCCTCTTTTTTCCATAAACAGTTATTCCGGCTTTGCCGGCCTTGGTGCCAGAAGATAAATAAGGGTAATTAATTTGTGTCAGGATGACAGGAAAGCACTGCTCTGTTTGGCAGGAAAAAACAGAGCAGTGAGTGTTATTAATGACTGGATGTGTGGACTGCAAGGACCACAGTCACTCAGAAGGAGGTCAGGAGAGAGGGAGGAGAGCCAGGGGGACAGGGAGGACGGGACCAGAGTGCTAACGGAAGGATAAGGGGAATATTCAGTGAACAGGCATATCAACAGAGGGAACTAGTCTCAGGGATGCTGGAACACCCACCACTCCTTAGCACTGCTTGCTTGTCCTAGTTTTTAATGGGTCCAATGTTTCCAGCCTTACACCAATCCTTGATATGTGATGGTATAATATAAATAATGAGCTCCTTACTGCTGGCTTGGTGGCGGGTGTTGTGTGGAGGCAGCAGGGAGGTCTGTGGAGCAGTGACCCCACCACCCAAACAGAGGACACATCTGCTTTGACTATTGATGTGTAACCTTGAACAGAACCTGGTGCTGGAATGGAAAGCATCGTCAGACTGTGCAACAATACTGTGATCTACCCCTCAACTGCTATGAGTAATGCCTGTGTGTGTGTGAGTGTGTGTCTGCACGCACTGCACCATCACAATACTTTATATTTCGTGAAAAAATCAAAAAATATTAGTGTGTGTGGGGTGGAGGTGATGGAGATACTTTTTTTTTTTAGTTTATCCTTAAATGTTGATTGAAAATTAAATTAGACAGCATACATTTGCTAATAAAGAATATACAGTTATGATTCATCATTTGAATGAGCAATTCACATGATAATTTGTCACTTCATCTTTCAGTTCACATGCTGTTCAATCACGTCAGTGCAATTTTGTTACCTCCCCATCATACTTAGTAGATCGAGAACATGCGGTGATTTCTTGTGGTTTCTTAGTAATTATTTTTTGGAATGATCAGCAGAAGTTTAATATTTAATGTGTGTGCAGCTTGTGACACTCAGCTTTGTCAGCGACACTATTTACACAAGTGTTACGGTGTCGCTGATGCCTCTTGGTGCAATTTTCCATAATGCGCTGCACTTTCATGCTGCTGACAATTTTACATGCACTGCTGTGATTTATACATGGAGAACAATTTGTCATTACTCACTGTGACTGCCACTCTTTTTATTCAAACACTCTTAAATAAGTTGTTTTTTCCACTTACACTGCAGTATAGATCAGACAGAAATATTTCAAGATTGAGGTTAAGTTGGGACCTAGTCAGTCTGAAGGTTCTCTGCACCCTGAAAATGAAAGGAATTACAAAAATTGATAAGGTTTGACTCCCTAATCATTCCTAACTCAAAACTGGAGCAGAGGTTATACAGACAATTACATGAGCCTCTTATTGACACTTCTCAGGTCATTACTGAATTGACATAAAAAAAGGACTATTAAATCATTCCGTGGAGTCGCACACTTTTTTGCTGCCCTATTTTTAGGAAATTTGTTCCTGTGTGTCTGGAGTTTTTGTGATTAGTCTGCTGCTGCAGCAACCCTGTGTCCTAAAAATTACATTCTCATACAACTAAACTGTATTCTCAATTACGTTTGGAGGGGAACATATTTTTACATTTACAGCATATGGTGGACGGGTCAAACAACCAACTTTCACTCAGGTGACCAGAGTTTGAGTCCTGCGCCAGGTGACAGTGATGGTTGCTGTTCCTTTACATTACCTTACATTAACAAAGTCTTTTTTTGCCTAAACGTAACCTTTCCCTAACCTTAATCCAGTCCTTTTTTATGCCTAAACCTGTAAAAGCTAGAAAGAGAGCTGCATCAGAAAGAAATGCACCCCTCGACAAACTATGTTTCTCCCTAAATGTAACTGAGATTGCGGTTTAGTTGTATGGGAACATTATTTTTAGGAGTCTGCACTGACTGCAGCCAGTTGACTAAAGAGAGCTGACATTAGCCAAAACAGCCTCCTGAAGTCAATAGACATTGCAACTATAAGTATAAAAATGCCCTGGTAGCTCCACCGTGTTGTTCAGTGTGAGATGTGCAGTGAATCAAACAATTAAATGTAAATTAATCTTTCTGAGTTGAAAAGTTCATATGGATTTTTTAAAGCTTGCAACACGGTGTTACTGCTGGGTCAGCTGATGTAAGCAAGCATGAGTCACTGTGAGAGGAAAGGACAGGGTGTGTGTGGTTACACTACAGCACCACAGCTGTGAAACGGTGAAAGTCCTGTTTTCCTCAGTAAAATAGACGCCCTGCGGTCTGTGACGATTCAGTCTTCACCCAGGCCATGGTGTAAATATTACTGTGGGTCTGCAACATCTGGGACACAATGGATGATGCAATTATTTAACTGTTTTGTTTGTTTTTTTTTCTCTTCTGTGAAAGGGAAAATATACCATTTGAAGTTCCTGTTTTGTTTTGTTGTTGTTGTTGCTGATATTATTTTTATTTTAGTCTGCAATGCTAACATGTAGCTAATCAAGTCGCTGCCTACAGAGTGTTTTGATTACACAACAGCTGCTCATGGTGGTGTGCCTGGCATAATTAGAGCTGATAATCAGTTCTTACGGTCTGGTATCGAAATCAATGTTACCACACGCACAATGACTACTTTGGAAAGGGGAACATAGAAAAGTCATAAAGAGACTCCAGTTTGCTAACTTTGCACATGCTGGTGTGTGATAGGCAGGTTACATATACAAATCTGGCATGCACTTCACTTCTGTGTGTGCATGTGGGTGGTGGTTTGCATATAGGATCTCAAGTCATGTTCAGCCATTATGCAAATGCACAGTCTGGAAGAGAGGCATATTTTGGAATAGGATTTTGCACTGTTGATTCACAAACATTCATTTTCTTGTGTCTGTATGAGTTAGCGAGAGAGCGACATTGTATGTATGTGCGTGTGTGTGTGTGTGTGTGTGTGTGCGTGTATGCATGTCAGTAGAAGAGAGACAATGTGACAAGAGACATGGTTTACATAGCGAGGATTGCAGGGGTCTTGACAAACATGTGATTATTCCTTGGTAATTAGCTTGTTGGTGTCCCCGTGGTAAAAACAGGGGTGGTAATTATGAAGAGGAGGTCTTGGAACTGCTGTCTTCCTCTCTGCGAGGGACATAACTCACCCAGGGATAAGACAATGAGACAGGGAAGGAGAGAGCAGCGGGGGTGGTGGGGGAGTTGGGGGTCATGTGTTGAATGTGTCCATGCTGTCATAGGAAACAAAACAGCTTCGTACTGTAATTGCCATGCAAGGGGGCCAAGTAGGGGAGAGGATGAGACGATGTGCAATAAAGTGAAAAATGCAGTCCACCTGTCTTTTAGATGTCATTGGGAAGAAAAAAAAAAAATCTGCATCTGCAAATTGCTTTACATCAAATGCTGGTCTAAATCTGTTGGAATTTAATATAATTCCAACGGGTCAATTTTGCTTGTAGAAGGCAGTCAGTGGCCTGCGTTCCAAGTAGGGCAGCCTCACTAAATTAACATATTGTGTTCCTGTGTATATGCCAAATTGATGACTTTCAATGCCCAACGGGCTGAGTGGAATGTGGACACTCTGTCTAAGTCAGAGGGCCACAGGGTCATTGGGGTCACATGAGGATCCATTACAGACTTTAGCCAGTGTCTAGTGCTAGTTGGATCACTAGGTCACCCCTGGACCTGCAAGGCCGCAATCGTTGCTGTTGCTTGGCAACCCTTGCTGTAATTAGTCCTGAGATGTAGCGCCTCAAGTCAGATATCTAGCCCTCTCTGCTAGGTCAGAAGGCAGTAGGGACAGAGCCACACCCACACAGGCTGCCTCTGCTCAGTTGATTTCAGACTACGGCGCTGAGCACATTGCCGAAATATGAGAACAGGAACCATCTTCCCCCAAAGGTTGTTAAAGTAACTTATCTTCCCCAGAGTTAAGGTATAATTAAAATGCAGTGGCCATAGTGCTTGGATTACATTTTAATACTTGTTATAGGGTGAAACAAATGTTTATACAACTCTTTGCGCACATTTTGAAATTTGTAATTGGCCTGGGTCAGCTGCCAACGTGGGACTGATACCAAACGTTATTTGTATAGCACCTCTCATACTAGAAATGCAGCTTAAAATGCTTTGCAATAAAGAAATTACATGCTCCGACTTCTTCACATGTAAATAGGCATAGAAGGAATATAAAAAACAGGAATAGCATGCCATAAGTAATTTAACATAAGATAGAAAATAACACCTTGCTGGAAGAGGTAAATTCTCCACACTTGCACGCAGCACCTGAGACTAGACTACGGGTGGTTTTCACAGTCATTCTCTTATCTGGAAATTTCCTAGTCCAGACATTCAGTTGACATCATTCATTATTTCCTCGGTCAAACATGCTCCTAAACCCTAACCCTCCCCAAAGGAAGCACTACATGATCACAGTTTTGTTTAGCGGTTGTACTGTGTTATTTAAAAGTGCTGTTGAACTTAACTTAAGCATATTCACTATTAGTATTCATGATCCGATATGAGTTCATGAAAAGCCAGCCTCCAGTATTGACTGGCCCTGGTGTGAACATTGTGACTCAACTGCTCGCAGTTTGAAATGCTGTCCAAATTACCATATCTATTACACACAGGCAAACAAAAGCAAAGCAAGCTCATAATATATGTTTGTTTGTGGAATAAAAGCCCACAGCAGTATGGGCACTGTTATTTTATTTATTTATATATATATATTTATTTATATTTTTTAAGTCAGGGTTGACTGTTCTCATACAGAGCCATGAATCTTAAAAAAAGTATATGTTCTACCAAACTGATATATAGCCTTTAGTGTGAAACATGACGAATGAGGTATGGAGGATGCTAAAGGCCAATTTTGGCAGACTGGGATAGAATGACCCACACAACAGTGGCTGAGAAGGCAAATGGAGACTTAAATAATGACAAATCGCCATGGCCATATTGTGGTGAGATTGCATTTACTGATGGAGAAGGAGAGTTACAGCTCATTCTCTAGAGAGACGCTTGTATAAATAAATCATGCCACTTGCACATGAGAGTGACAGAACGTGTGCAAGAAGGAACTGCAGAGAAGAATGAGGGGAGGAGAGAGACACAGGAAGATTGGCCAGCCCAAATAGTGGGAGATAATAGAGTGAGTGATAGCCTGAATTGAAACAGAGATTGGAAGAGTGAAATGCGAAACAAGTATCATTCAATGACTGTCATGTAGAAATGTGGTGTAAGAGGCTGATAATGCGCACTCCGAGTTTGCAAACCTGAAGTGATACATAGCTCAACCTGCTTTGCGACGGCAGATCAGACCGCATAACATTCTGTACAAACAGCTGTAATGAAGAACCGCAGTCAAAGTTGTTCTTTTGCATCATTTTGTGGCCAGTATATCAGCATCTCTGCCATTTGGTGTGTAGTCAAGCATTCCTGTGGAAAATACAAATGTGATTTTAGACAACTGTCAAAAAACTGTGTTGAATGGGTATGTCTTATTCCAGGGGTAAAAATACATCCTCTGACATCAGCGTTGTGAGTGTTGATCTTGTAGTTACTTTTAATATCAATTTTTGCCAACCAAACCTTTGGGGAAAGAGGATTACAGTGAGCAACTTCCTTACCTTACGTTTATGCACCTCCAGCTTCTGACTGTGTTGTAAAATCAAATTGTTAAGATTTGAATGTACAGTACAGCTGAACTGCTATTATGGCAGCTATTGTTCTTATACATTTATCTGATGCTGGCAAACCTCCAGATATCTGTGTTTTACAGAGCAGAATTTCACAAGCCACAATATAAAAAGTAACCGAGGGATGAAATTTACTCATTAAATTTCATGGAACATTTTGTAGTAGATTATGTTGTATAGTACAGTGTAGTATAGTTTGTATGGCTCTGTGTACATTTCTTTCATATTTTGCATCAGGATTTTGAACTACACCCCAAAAATGCAAACTTCAAGATTATGCCAGAGTTTGGCTGAGTATTCCACCTCAGTATGCCACTTTTACTGTAAATTATTCATTTTCTGTTTTCCCAGCACATCTACCTGAATATACAAACATGCACATAAACACATTCATTTGATAAGCTTGGTAACAACTTTAACATTAAAATTCTAAGATATTAATGTTGTGTTCACATAAAGAAGATGATGCTATTGCAACTAAGGTCATAGTTAAAGCACTTTTCACTGCAGCACTTTTTTTTTTTGTGTCTGACTCTCCTCTAGGCCTTGATGTTCCCTGTAAGAAATAATGCCAATTATAGTGGGGCACCTGAGACTGTCTTTCCAATAAGAAGAAATATTGTACTATATAAGCCAGTGTTGACATATGAGATATTCAAGACTTTATAATACCTACATATCTATTTTTTTTTTTAATCTTTGTATCTATATCTTTATATAGATGCAGACGGGGGACAAATAAAGGAAAAATGAAACTGTTTTAGTAAGGTGTTGGACCACCACGAGTTGCCAGAACAGCTTCAGTGCACCTTGGCATACATTCTTAAAGTATCTGAAGCTGATGCTGGAGGGAAGTAACACCAGTCTTTCCTTATTTAGTGTTTTGATGATGGTGCTGGAGAGTGCTGTCTAGCATGTCGGTCAGAAATCTCTCGTTGCTGTTCAGTTGGGTTGAGATGTGGTGACTGCGAGCACCACAGCAGAATTATGATGCACATGATTTTCATCCTCATGCAACCTTTCAGTGAGCCCTTGTGCCCTGTGCGATGGGTGCACTGTCATCCGTCTAAACTTAACTCAGTCCAAACCAAAGTTATTTTAGTCGCCTTGCTTTAACCATTAACTAATCTTTTCATTTGATAGATTTGGAAATGCATTGTCACATTTAACTTTTTTTGGACTTTTTATGAGACTGTATTGTGTAATGCATGCAGGTTACTGTAGCTAAATGTCAGTGTTTTATTTGGTTGTTTGTTTGTTTATTTATTTATTTATTTGGTGAAGCACTTACAAACATTAATATTTTATGCCATACATATTTGGTATCTGGGCCAGAAAGAGTGAACCAACTCTATGGCATAAAGGTAACTGCTATGAAAGAAATCAAAATGGAAGCAATCTGCAATTCCCTCTATGTCAATTTTCAAATGTCATCGGTGAAATAGGACTTGAAGGCGATCACAGACTCGCAGATAGGCAGCTACTTAACCCCTTTTGGCCTCTGACTTTTCAAAAAGAAGCTTAATTCCATTGAAAATAGGATAGCTTGCTTTTGCAGCGCTGCGGTGGATATGATCTCAGTGTCAGGAGCAGTGCAGGGGAGATGGTGATCGCATCAGACGAATGCTTGTTGAGATTACAAGAATCAGAGTGGACTCCAGGGGGGATTTGATCTGTTTTTTTTTTTTTTTTTTTTTTTTTTTTTTTTTTTTTTTTTTGTGGGGGGGGTGGGGGGGGGTGTGTTTTTTTTTTTTTTTTTTTTTTTTTTTTTTGTTTCTTTTTTTTTGTTTTTTTTTTTTTTTTTTTTTTGTGTCGTG
>OMLB01034663.1:14667-31642 GCA_900302555.1 Myripristis jacobus | reverse complement strand
GGACTCCAGGGGGGATTTGATCTGTTTTTTTTTTTTTTTTTTTGTATTTTTTTTTTCTCTACAGTAGGGTCATTGATATCACATAGACACATTTTTTTATTTAATCTTTTTCAGTTTGTCGGCCCCATCTTTTGGCACCCTTGATTTTGCACTCTCTTTTGTGCACCGCGCCTGGTTTATGCGTTCCTCGTTGGATTTTAAAGTTTTCACCGCTACACCGATTCAAATTATATTAATGTGTCGGTGTTGTAAACATACTGTTAAAAGGATATTGAGCCGGCAGTCCCTGAAAATAGCCTTTAAGTCATGCAGACGCTGAGGGCATTGAGGTGTTTTTAATGTTTCCTTTGCCCTGAGATGGATTACAAGTCATTGATGTGGGCTTGTTTAGTAGTAATTCATGACCTGCGACCCATATTGGTGACCCATAAAACCTGACAGAGTACCAGGAGGTCATTCTCAACTCAATAAATCCAAAGTCTAACCATCAGCATCCTCACATAGAAGCACAATAAAACAGACACAGCTCATAAACTCGGCCCTGTGGACCGAAAATATTCTTCCCTGACTGGTATTTAAAGTGTCGTTTTAAGGTCTGACTCTTGTCTTTGTGTGCCATGAAAATATTCAATGAGTGCCCACTTCCTTTTTTTATTTTTTACAGTTAATTTCTCTATAGATACCTACATAACACAGCATAACTCCTTGATGGTATTCATTATAAAGCACACTTATCTTTTACAGACAAGTGTGAAATGCACATAAGCTGACGCATTAGCTATAGTTTATTTAAGACACGCGCACACACTCATACACACACGCAGGGTCCTCTGAACTGACTCGGTAGCATTGTCATTTTTTACAGTCCATTAAGTCTTCTTGTGGCCTTTTGCAGTGTGGCAATGATAGCAAAAGACATAGCTTCTATTTTTATCTGTTTTAAGACATATTAAACAGATTTTCCAAAATGTCCGTGAGCGCAGGGCTCAGTGTGACACGGTCGCTGTGACCCACATCTCCTCGGAAGTGTTGCTAGAACCCACTGGGGAGTTTTGACATTTCCCGATGCGTTCCTTTTACTTCATTTTTTTCAAGCCATGCTCCTGACAGAGCTGCCTCCTTGTTATTTTAGAGCTTTGCAGGACTCTGCTTGCATCCCTTTATTTTTTTTTTTTTCTCTGTTTCAAAGGCCCACTTCCCGACAGCACATCTCTTCTGACGCCGGCATGAATTGCAGTCTACTGGAGAGCCGTGACAATGAGCTCTCCATACGGAATAGATTTATGAGGCCAGAGTCTTAATAAAGGGTGACCCTGGGAGCCAGATCTGCCATTAAACACCATGTCTCGATAATTTACAGCTCGTAGTATCTGGGCACGCTCTCAATACACTCTTGTTCAATGCTTTACATTTTCATTTATATACACTATCTATTCAGTGTGATCGATTGCCCATTAAAAATGTAAGGGTCAGAAATGGCTTTAATTTATAAATATGCCAAAGGTTATGATGTACAGAATGGGCTGTTGATTGATTTGCAACGTAATGCTTCTATTCAAATATAGACAGGCATAAATCAGGAGTAAGCTGAAGCCACAATATATGTATTAAAATTGTTTTTGGATTTAATATTGCATTAGAGTGAAATAACTTCACTAAATTCACTTGGTGTCTCCCATGTTTCCATTGGATCCCATTTCTATCCTCTAATTTTCGCACTGATGATGACATATATTGGGAAACAGGAAAACAGCATCTCAGTCATGTAAGTTGAATGAAGGAGTATGTAACTCAGAGTGTCCTGACTGACTGCACTGTTTGTTTCTTGTCATCCCTGTTGTCTCTCCTTCCCTGGTGACTTGCCTGTGGTAACAAAAGCACCAGTGAACATCCCATCCTGCTTTGCTCTCCTGAGGCATTCTGTCTAATGAGCTACATGTCTCCTGTGAAGTTAGTGCTCTTACCTTGAGATGGGATTCATCCTCTCTGCACTTGTGCCTCAGGGCTGCACTGAATGTAGAATCAGTGTAAGGCTACATGTTAGCATGCGGTTTAATGGGTTTTAACATGTGGTTTAACAATGACAAACATGCTCCCGATGTTACGCCTGTGGAACATAGATTGATCTTAATTATGGCTTCTTTATTCAAGCGACATCCCATTCCTCAGTTGCGTAGAGATGTTACAGTGTTGACGACTGATTGTCCTGAGGAAAGCGTTATTACTGGAGCGTCTTTAGTTCATACATCCTCAGCAGCTCTCACCTAATTAGGTATTCCAGGATATTGGGAAAGAAACCATGTATTATTTACAGATTCGTTTCTAGTACAGGAATGTATGAAAGAGCAAAATGCAATGACTGTCATGTCGGTGAAACTTTTTTTTTTTTGTGAAAATTTTATGCAAACTATTAATTGTCAGATTTGGCCTGTTCTACCATCATTCCATTGCTTTTTGTGTCCTACCATGCTTTTAGAAACCAGTGGGAATTGTTATATTTGGAAAAAAATACCACACCCACTATTAAGTCTTTATGTGCTTCTTTTAATGAAAATAAAAATAAGTAAATGTAAGATATGTTATTATCATTGTTGTTATTATTATAAAGGTAAGCTAGCTGTTTTCCTACCCCTGAGTCATGTCCAGATCTTGTTAGTGCTGTTTTCACTCCTTGTGCAGAGCTGGAGTGAGAAGCTCTTATCTGGGCTGCACCATAACCCTCCCCAGGGTGGTGACCGTCTAATATGCTCACCTGGGCTTAGTCCAGGATAAAGACCTCCACATTCCCACTCTCATGGTGACCACAGGTATACAAAAACAGAGCACTATCTATTGGCCGCCTCAGCCAGCAGAGCGGCAAGACCATTGCGGTGAAGCTTTTAGCTGGTTTCCTGGGGAGTCTGGTAGTCGATGACATTTCTAAATGGACAAACAGAGCAGTCAGGGAGACAGCCCCATCTACTCCCCGATGTTTGCTAAATGCTGCCGTGTACAGGAAACGTGCAAACATGCACAAAATTGCCCGTGCGTATGGTTTCGTGCATTACTGCATATGTGTTACCTCTACATGAATGATACTGAGACGTGCATTTGTGTGTGAATCTGTGTGGATGTGGATGCAGGTCCCCAAATAGTACATGTGTTATGTTAAGCAAGCCATTATGTCTAGTAGCTGTGTAGGTCTGTCTGGTGAATCCTCCCTCCTAGGTTAGGTTAAGAGTCAATGTTAAAGATAGATTAGGGGTCTGGGGATGATCAAAGCCTTCTGCTCACTTGCTGCTGGCTTGCAGAACAGGGGGTCTCTGGACAGATGATGGACTTTTTTTTTTCCTTTTTGGAGGGAAGTGTTGTCCCCATCAACTGTTGTTGCCCTATCCTGATTGGGACTGGTCATGTTGGCTGTAACAAGGCAAATTGCTTGTCACAGTTGGCTGTTTGAGTGCGGGGAGCGGATTAGTCACACTGAAGTTTGTGGTGGTGGCTGTCTATTGACCAAACAGAGCCCGTTTTCCCATCCCCATCATTTCTCTCACACCTCTAGCAGCAGAGCGACCAAAATAGAGAAGTTATTTAGCTGTAGCCGTGCCGGGAAGTTAATGGAAGCAGGTGAGGCTATGCAGGGAAGGTGGATATTACAGTAATTGTTGGTTTGACAATACCTAAGGCCACCACAGGTTCTCCGTGGGAGGGAGAAGCCTAAGACCAGGCCACTTTGGGACGGCTACCTGACTTGCAGAATTTTACATATGTAGGCAGCCTGCTCAGTAAGACATTTTTAAGACGTTCTGTAATGTTAATCTCCAGCTTGTGAAATTCACATTACATTAAAAAAAAGTTGGCAATTTGCACAGCACAGGCTAGTAGACCATCAGCTTCTCTACGTCTTGCCTCTCTCTCTTTCCTGCTGTGTACGTACACACAGTGAGAGAGGAGGGAGACATAGTTTGGCATCCTGCTGTTAAAGTGGCAAAGGCGATACAAGTGGCATACTTTAGTGACAGTGGATGTGTTCTTGAGGTGGCCAAAACTTGTGAATGACAGTACCTCCACGGCTGACGGATCTACTAATCACTTCTCATGACATTCTGGTTAATCTGCAAATTTCCGAGGCAGGCGGAGTGGCTGCCTGCCTGCCTGCAGCTTCCTCCAACAGACACACAATGACAGACATATATTCCCAGATGTTTTGTTTTGTTTTGTGTTGTTAGACTTTTTTATTCAGACTTCTCTCCACACTCGTTTTCAGTGCTGTCAGTGCGGGGGAACGGGGCTTTGCTCTGACATAACCTCCTACTGTAAAATCAAAAGTCAAAACTAGCATGTGTTCCTAACAATGTTTGTAAACAGCATTTTGGGAGGTTTTAGGTATTCAAGATGTCTTACACACTCAAGACAGTTTTGAGACAGAGGGTTTTATCTGTGTACTATTGTAATTTATTAGTATTTGTGTTCATCTACCTAACCCTTTGGCTTTAAATACCAATGCTCAAGGGATCCTGCAGCACTGTGTTTTTAGCGGTATTGTTTAGGCCACTTGGCACATTATTGGCTGGCTCACTGGACATATCCACAGTCTGATGCACTTCAGTTGCAAGGAAACAGCACTCTTGATGGCATCATACACTGGATTTGGTCCTATATCTAAGTGTTGTTTTAGATAAAAGATGCATAAATGGAACTGCTGCTGTTGTAGGGGTTAAATAAAGCATTTTCTTTTTATTCTGGTGTTACAAATCAAAAGTGGGTGAACACCAGTGGATGTTTTGCAGTGTGTTGCTTTAGGTTGACTCTGTGCAATCTCTCCACTGCTGCCTGTTTTGCCCAGTGCAAGTGGAGGAGGTGGAGCGGAACTGAAATCGGGGGTACCGTCATGCTTTAGCATAACAACTCATTATTCAGCTTGGGAAGTAAACCACACAGGTTTGAAGGTAAACACAGGGAAATTGCACAAATTGCACAAATAAGTTAGATTCAGTGACTCACTTTGCATCTTTATTTTAGGCATTTTTTAGTAAGCTGTGAGATAAATGTGCTGAGTGTAATTACGGAGAAAGGGCATACTGAAACACAACGTGTATCATTCTTTCGATTTTGGACAATTCCGTCTTCATCTGTAAAAATGAACAAATCTGCCAAAGGTGCAAGCAGGAGACCAGGTTATATTTATGTCAAGAATTAGACAAATCATGGTGGTGCTCCAAAGATAATTTTGGAGGCACAAACACAATCCATGGTGGCTTTACTAGGATATGTGCAATTTGTCGGTTCTTTCATTGGACAAATCCACAAATATGATTCATTTCAGTGTGAAGGAAAAAGCATTCTCAATGGCATTAAACACTGGTCCTTGGTTTCATGGTTTTGGAGATATTCTCCTTCTTCACAAACATTGATGAAACTGTCCGAGATCACAGAAATGATGTGATTTTTTTAAAGATGTATCTGGGTAGATTTTCACTTTTAGGAGTGTAATTTACGGCATGTGTTTTCTTCTCTCTGGGGCTCTGTTTATAATGATTAACCTGCATATTGGTGAACTTGGATTATCAGCTCAGGCATTTACATATATGAAAGCATCTTTGCATGGATAGCAAGGAATCTGACTAAATCAATTCTGTGCCTTTGATTTGCCTCCGAATATGTGTGTCATGTACTGAGCTGCACAAAAGAAATATGGCGTGCTTTGTGTGGGTGGGTATGTTGGTGTCTACTGTATTTGATTACTGCATATGCATTAGGTATCCTGTATTGTACAGTTTGTGTGAGGGTGCTGTCTTTAATCTGCCATGGCACTTCTTTGTATTCTTAACCATGTTTATGTTGATGACATCCTTTTGATTATTTATGATGTTTATCCCCCTTTCCTTGCACTTCCTGTATCCCCAGATCACAGAAAAAAGACATCAGGACAATTATGGGAAGTGAACCAGCAAAGTAATAATCCCCTCATGAATAATGAATATACTTAATGGTCTGAAGTATTGCTGTATGTATAATGACTGGAAATGCTGTACATAGTGATGGAAACAGAGAAAGTGAGATTCACCTGAAACATTACATACATAGGCTACATTATACACTTAAAGTACACACACGTGTTTGGATAGCGGTCCAATGTAATGCAGCAGATGATTCTATGGAGCTGTGAGCAAGGATGTGAGAAATATACATAATACAAAAAAGCTGGGCAAAATTCCTCAATTTACACCTGAATGCCAGCCCTATCAGTCACCGGTTCTGCTGACTGAGACTGGATGACTTTTTAAATGATGTCATTAATTTCTAGTAATAGCCAGAGCTCATGTCATTTAATTAGGACTGAAGCATAATAATATTTCTATATTAAAGAGGAATGAATGATGCCGGAGAGCAGTGTGAGGCTGGCATGATGGACTCTCTGCCATGAGGATTGCTGAATAATGCACAGCCAAACCCTCAAAATAAACCCCCCTCAGCCTCACTCCCTGCCCCTGCCCCTCCACTCCCTTCCTTCACTGCTGTCTGAAGCTTCACTAACGCACTCTGCTCTGAATAAAATATACCCGCTCCCCTCTGCCCTGAGAGTGAGTGGGTGTGCGAAAGAAGGACAACATTAATTGATGTCACCGTGAAAACACTGCTTTGTGTTTGTGACGGGCACGGGACAGCACTGACTTTTGGGCGTGAGTGAACCGGCTTGTCCTGCAATGTTGCACCCTGGCTTTGCTGTTTCTGGGCTAAGATGTGTGGTGACTGGCCTAAGTAGCGTAGCATGCATCACTGCCCCACAGACTTCTAGCTTCTGATTGATCTGAGATGTTGACAGACAGCAGTGTTTGATTCTGGTCCTGTTATCTGTAATGTAGCTGAGGCTCTCAATGGGCTGACAAGATTAGAATGCATTACTGTCAGAAAGCAGGGTGCCCTGGGGCTGCGCCATGCTTGTTGAGTGTTAATGACTCAGACTATGCCTCACCAGTGCAGGGCATGTGCTGACAATCCAACTAGCCACCAGCATTACAATCAGCAGTGCCTGTTGCCAGCAACACAAAACAATGACAGCTGATTTCTCTTGATTGATAGATCAGCAATATTAACAGTATTGCTTGTATTGGCTTTATTGGATTTAATTTGTCTGTTGGTGCCCGTAGATAACATTGTTGGTTGTAGACGCACACTATAGCTCATATGTTTGTGCATTTAACAGTGAACTATTAATCAATATGTTTCGTGTGAAGAATACAGGCTGAAAAATCATTGCAGCCTCTCTTCAATCACTCATATACACAAACTGTGTGATGGCTGCTACTACGGTCTGGAACTGACATAAAACGTAAACAGAATATACTCAAGGTGAAATACATCAAAACCTAGAAAGAAAATATCATTGCTGTATACAGTAGTTGGGTTATTAACATGTTGCTCCCAAGTTACTAAAAACTGTTTTACACTCCTGTCTTGAAAAGATCTGCACTCTGTCTTCCATTTCAGAAATTATTTTGAAACTTAAACACAATGTTTCAGCTTTATGGCCATCATCAGGCAGAGATTATTCAATTGTAGGACTAACTAGTCACTGTAGGACTGACTTCGGTTAGAGGACCAACAAGCCAACTTAAGTTTTGATAAAAAATAAAAAAAATTTAAAAAATCAATTAAAAAAATCAATTAAAAAAAAATAATAATGATAATAAACTTCTGGAAACGCAAAGTGTGGAGGATGTTTTTGTTTACAAAAACATCTTCAATGGTTAAACTGGTGCAAGATTAAAATTAAGACTAGGTGAACCAAAAGCAAAAGCCTCATTAGTCAGCAATACAGCAACACAAGCAATTCATTCAAAGCTTACCTTGTAGCTGAGTCTGTCATTTTACTGCATCTTCAAACTGAAGCTCGGAGACTAACCAATTCAAATAATCCAACGGGAGCCACGTGACAGTTAAATCCACCATTTCCATCATAAAACACACTTTTTTTCTTAACTTTCACCCAGTGGTTGACAGCTAACACTAGCTCAGTAAAACATAACGCTATGCTGTGTGTGGTGCATGTTTGTTTACAAAGTTTGTCCTGAAGACACCATCTAGTGGTCAGAATCGCATACTGAACTCTTTTCAACAAGATGGAATCAGTCAGTCCCTCAGTCCATTACATCGAGAGATCTGGCGTGCTTATGCTGCAAGGCTAAATAGATGAATTTTTTTTTTTTTCACACTGACACCATCATGAGCTCATCATAGATGACCTACAGTATTTACTCTCTTCTCTTCAATTTCAGCAAATGCTATTGTCATGTTTTTTTTATTATGTTGTGTGACATGCTCCAGGCCATAACCCTGCCTGTTTGTCTCTTCACTCCCTCACATTTGTTCTAAGTGTTTGCCTCCTGCCTGTGTTTGACTTCCCAGTTGCCATTAGTAGGATCGGCTGCACCTAGAGTACATCTTCAAACTCCTCATTCTCACCTGTCTAATTGCATAAAATGAGACTGTTTTAAGCAGCATTGCTTGCAGGCAAAAAGATTTATTCCTTATGCATCCTTTGTCCCTACCTGGCAGGCCTTCTTGCTAATGAACTAGTTACATTATAATACATTTTGTGTGTTTGTGTGTATGTCTGTGTGTGTGTGTGTTTGTAGATGTATGCTCTAACCTAAAACGTTCATGCTCATGTGTACATTAACAGATATATGATTCCATTTTCATGGTGAAGCGTTGGGCAAAGCTTTACGTCATCCTCCCTGGGGTGTGGCCAACTTATTTTTGCAATTCATGACATCAGTGTTAACTTGGCGATAAGTGCTATACTGGCATTATCTGCGGAGAGGGGGTTGGCACAGGTGGACTTTGGGTGGACTTCAGCAAAGGCCAGTCAAATCAGCTTCTCTCATTCCCTTTAAAAATACTGCATTCCCCACTCTATGATGCACTAGCATTTTCTAATGGAAGAGATCAGACCAGCTTCTCCGGTGTTCTTCTCTTCAGTTTATGCAGAATATACCCACAGTATAGTCAACATTAATATATTCTGCACAAATATGTTACCAGTATGTCCCTTTTTTAGGTGAATGTATGCCTCTGGAGACTTCAACAGGGTTTCAACTGGATCATTGTGTTTCCTGTGTGTAATGATGTCATATATTTGTGCACCATCGTGACTATAAACATTAAATCAACCATGAGAGACGGTTGTCATACATCCTGTAGGCCGCTGTGGAGGACAGATACTGCTAAGAATCAGCCATTAATCTAAGCAAGTAGGTCTACAGACGTTTAAGGCAATGACATCAGCTTTACTGGTATCATCACCTTTACCACATTAAAATCTTAGTTTTGATATACAAATATTAGTTTCTCTTGTTTGGAGAATTACTGTCAGTGTGAAACAAGCAAGTCTATCATTCATGGAGGGGTTCATGTGATTTTGGAGAGGTCTGTGCCACTGCATCTCCATCAACTAATGCCAGGAAAATAGCAGAGCATGCATCGCTTTTGCTAAGAGACACTTTTGGTTGGTGAAAGTGATAATTAACACCAAAGTGGCACCAAAATTGCACAATGCCACTGATCTGCATAAGAACACACCCAGCTGTGCCTCTCCACCCATCTCAGCATTGAAAGTTCAGTTTAGACCATAAAAATCTGAAACATCTCAAATAACCAAAACTGGTTTAATGCCAGGTGATTTGCCTGGTTATCACCTAACGCCTCGACAAAAGAACCCATAGTGTGTCCTTGCAATCACACTGTATTGAGTTAGAGAAGCCCATAAGGATGCAATGGAGAGGTCCTTGAGGATCATGAGATGGGGAATTGGATCATTAATGCACAGGTCTTTAATAAGCGCCCTGGGGAAAATTAATATCCACTTAATACTCTGTGCCAGAGGGTGCTCATCTAATAGAGTGACTGCAGCGAGCAGTGAATGTTGTTGCTCACATTCAGGCAGAGATAAACTTGCACAATGATGCGCACATCTCAAAAATGTCAGCTTCTTGATGTGGACAACAATGACTGGCAGCTTGTTCCTTACCTTCTTTTTAAGTGTCACTTTCTGACACTAGACTCTATGTTTTAAAAGTTCCCTATTGGCAGCCTTGTGTGTGTGGGAGATTCAATACAGCTGAGTTTGGTGTGCAGTCATTGTCAGCCTTCATTTTCATATGAAGGTTTTTTTTTTTTTTCTCCTGTGTTTGCTACAACTTGAATTGTCTACTTATCGTGGTTAGCCCCATAAACATCTTTGCAGTTATGATGAATACAACAAGGTATCAGCTGTGTATTATAAGTACGCCTTGCTGATTGGAATTGTCTCTGCCTCTTAAAGTGGTCGGAGCATCCTAAAACATTTGTCTTTACATTGATGATCCAAACAGCATCCTGCTTTTTGAGTCAAGGCATCAAAGCCATGTCTAATACTGGCACACAGACAGCTTCTTCCTTTGGTGACCCAAATTAATTTCCCTTTTAAAGTGTGTGGAACACCATTACCCACATCTCCCTATATGGAAATGGTAGGAAAAGACCAAGGGAAAGGAACTGTTGCGACTAGGGAGGATACATTACAGTGTAACATCTTAATTAAGATGCACCGTCTTAATTTCTTGTAAAGAGGCCATAGAGGAGAATCAGTCTCATCGTGTTGCTCTTTTCAAGGCACTGTCATCTATATTTACACTTTATCACATAGTATCTAAATACAGCATTCAGACCTTTATGCAAGCACTATATTGGTTGGGTTGTGTAGTACGCTTGTACCTCCTTGTGCTAACTTTCAGTTTTTGCACAGGGATAACAGATTTCAGCAAGATGAGCATTATTTAGAGATACGTGTTAATTAGTCACAAGAAAATACAGAGTTAGCCGAATTTAGACCTTGACTTAGGTCATTGAAAAGTGTGCATATGAAACCCAGTCATATCTAGCATACTCACCAGCTGCACTAGGAGAACATTTTCTAGTTTTGTTCAGAACTGAATTCACAATACTAATCCAACATAAACAAACTTAAACTGATTTTAGAGCAGATGTTAGATATTGACTAATGTCTTATCAGAGAAAAAGAAGACTAATTGGCTAATGCGTGAAAAGTACACAGCAGCTCTTTCAGTGTTTTATTTCCCATGCATACAAAATGTTACATTGCCATGCAGACGTCGCTGTGCAAATCTTGCTGTGCAAATAAAATCATAAACCTCCGAGGCCTCTCATTCGAAAGACATGACTCATTTCTTGAGAATGGCAGTCCTTTGCATGCAGGCAGCATCTCAGATTCATCAACTTTGATGGATGATTATGCAACCTAATATCCTGATGTGATTGTGACAAATTCTGTAAATTGATAATTGACTTTCATAAATGTAATCGGTCAAGAATAAATACAAAGTAAAACATAAAATGACAACAGTGAAATAACGGTCTAGGAATCTGATGTGTTTATTCCGATCTGTGTGACATGCCACACAATTTCTAAATGTCCTTTTGATGATACAGATTAAGGTTATTTTTTGCCATTTTCTGATTACGGGGGACTATCCCTGCCTTATGTTTTCTCGTACTGGCCCTTTAAATGTTACTAAAATTATATGGTATGACATTGATTTGATCTATCTCTGGCTCCCAGTTGATTCTCTAATCAATTTTGACATTTCATTAAAATAATTTATATTAACTATCAGAAGACGCAAAGAAAACAACTCTTGAACAACAGTTAATATAAAAACATCAGGAATTATCCATGATAAATGCATCACTGATGAAGGAGCAATGAATACAAAATCCAGTGAACATCTCTACATAAATCCCTTGATTTAATCCCTTGAAACTCTATGAATGGACAGGACCGTCTCAATTTGATCCCCTGAATCTGTAATGTATGACAGTATCACATACTCAGTGGCTTTACTGTTTCAAAGGACCACACATAATGTCATGTTTAGCTAGAAAACAAATTAATGATCATCTAAAATTGACCCTTTGAATCTGTAATGCATGACGGTATGACAGTATGATCTTTTTGCAGTTTCAAGGGATCCTTGTCTGGTTTCCCTTGTCTAGTTTCATATGACACTAGACAAGAATAAGACAGCTGGGCCCACCGGCGGGCCGTCCTAACAAAAAGGGATTAACCAGTACAGGTTCATATCAATAATAATATTCTCTTCGACCCTTCCAAAAACAGATAAATAAAAAATAGTGATCGTCCTATACAGCAGAGCAACACAGGTTTTCTATCAATTTTAGCGATCAAATCATGGTTTCACGAACAAGTCCCTTCAAATTTCTATTTACCCAGTTGTCTGTTTACCTAGTCTCCTAAAGGGGCAGGGCACCCATATGACACAGACACAGGAAATGACTCTAAGTGAGCTGTCTCTTTTCTGAACTGTCTCTAATGTGGTGCACAGCTTTGTTTATCAGAGGTAAGCCACTGGATGGTGTTTAAGTTTCGCATCATGGCTGTTCTCAGGATTGTTTTCTGCTGGTAATGCCGGAATTCATAAATTGTCTACTCACGTTGTCATCTAACACATACTAAAAAATGTGCACAGCACTGAAACATGTGTGTTCTAGCTCCCCTTGGCAAGTAAACTCAATGGAAAAAAAAAACCTGCATATGAATTTCATCTGAAGAAAGACATTTTGTCTGTGCGAGCCTTTCCTGCTTGACTACCTACTGTATTTAGTTGGGCCAACGCACTGTGCTTGCTTTGCTGGTGTGCGCGGTGGAACAGAACCAAAGATTTCATTAAAAGCACCAAATAGCTTGCCACCAGCTGATATTACACAACAGTTAACTCCTATGTGCAGATGCTTGGTCTGGGATCCACACAGAGGCTCTTTCTTCAGTTCCAAAGTCTAAATGAAAGGCAAAATATAATTAAGCATTTGTAATCATATCTTCTAACAACTTGCTTTATAAAATATGATACGTAAACTCTGTATCATCTTTGAAGATGCATATATTCTTATAGTTAAGTGATAATGTGTTATTTATATTATTATACCACAGTAGTATTGTTGTTGTTTTTTTCATGGTGACCTGTTTAAGTTCTGAATTTTGTTGAAGCATGTTGTACAAGCTTGTAATATCAAATGTCCTGTCAGCTCATAGTTAATGGTGTCACTTGTTGATAGACTGCTATTAGTAGCTGCATGTAAATTTATGTTGAATATGAATATGAATATTAGCCTGCACTTACCTGCTTTTATTCTGCTGCGCAACTGGCAGTGAGAATCTACTCTCCTGTCTGCTCATCTGATCATCAGTGTTATTCTTATTCAGAATCTTTAATTCACAAGAAATTACTAAATAATCCATCACATGGTGAGTAATGTTTCCATTTCATTAGGCTAAAGTGAAATTAGATTTTATGAATGAAATTTGAAATGGAGCATTCAGCACAATCCTTCTGTGTACAGTCATAAGCTCGTACAATACGGCATAATGAATAAACCCTCAGACACTTCTGAAATTCTTGGCACACACCATGCAAAAGCTCAACTCTGAATTGATGTAGCCTCTGTGTGCAGTATTCATGCCTCTCCACTGTGTGTGTTTCCACAGTCAGAATCACTCCATAGTTGTAGCTGAACCGAGGTTGGAACGGATAATGATACATATATTGAGCCAGGCGCTACCGACTCACCTTAAAGAAAAAGGAAATGTGCAGCACATGGTCGTGTGATACTGCTTGGCTGAAGAAGTAGAGAGCACAGCAAAGAGGGGGTGGAAATGATAAGAAGAGATGGGCACGGAGTGATGACAGAGAGAATGGAGACAATGTAGAAACTAAAAAAGAGACAGCATGTTGCCTGTGTGTCAAGATGTGGTGAAGCTGTGACAGACTATGAAAGGAGTCAGTGTGAGGTTGGCAAGAGGGGATGGAGCTCGAGGCTTACACACAATGATGCAACATGAATTTCTCACCAATACTCAGACAGTTTGAGCGGGATATCAGTTGATCATCAGCATACACTGGCAATTAACTTACAATACATTTAATTGGAAAAGACATGCCTAACATCCCTGATTGTCCTAATTAGTCTCCTTTAATTTGTGTTGATCTAATCATCGTAATTTACAGTTGAGTAAAAATATTTAAGAAAAAAGGATCATTATTAACATGTATCTGTCTATCTATCTATCTATCTATCTATCTATCTATCTATCTATCTATCTATCTATCTATCTATCTATCTATCGTTCTATCTATCGTTCTATCTATCTATCGATCTATCTATCGCTCTATCTATCGATCTATCCAGCAGCCCTTTAAGGAACTCAAATCTGCCAGTGTATATCAACATATTTTTAATATTCTTTTCAGAGAGCTCTTTCTGAGAGGCATGATTCTTAACAAAAAAAAAGCCTGAGAGCAGACTTAATCCTTTTTTTCAAACTCCCAAATGTTGACATGATGGCAACAGTATGTGTAATGTCAAAAAATGATATTAACAAAAATAAGTTAAAATAGCACAGTGAGTGAAAAGAATTAAGTTGGCTGGGCATAATCCTCAGGAGAGCCTTAAAAAAATATGTAGATTTTGGTATTAGCCTATGATGAAATGCTGAAGGTATATGATTCATCATGCCGGGCCATCAATGACAGCAGAATAGGACAGAGCCCTAAGGCCATAAGAGAGAAAGACAGACAGAGAGAGGGAGAGAGAGAGAGAAAGAGAGACGCTGCTTGTCAGTGTGACAGGACAGCAGCTGAAACACACGCAATTATGTATCAGATGAAGGTGACATTAGCCCTGCAGGGCAGCAGCAGGTGTCTATGGAAAGGATATGAGACAATTACATGATCCTCTGGAGACAGACGTGAGATTTGTGTTTAGACTACAAGTCGATACAGCAGTGTAGTATGTCTAATTTTTTGTTTTATTTAATACTGTAATGTATGCGGGAACATTTCAGCTGAAAATAATATTCTTTTAAATATTCTTCTTTCAAATTTTACGATATTTGATAATCCCGTCAGCTGTTTTAGACTTGCATTGTTAAGGCTCTTAATAAGGGAGAAATTTATTAGTGAGCCACCATTCAAGAGGAGCTGTGCGACCATTGATTCTCACCTACATTCCATTTTTGACCATGCAGAACTCAAGTCCAAAATGGGCTCTAAGGGGGAATCCCAATCTAATTATAGATAAGACAGTTCACTAGTATCCTTGAATACATTACTTCCAATCATTTTGACATGCATGATATGTAATAAGACATCTAAACATTTGGTTCTGGTTTAAATTGAACTGCTGTGTCTTCTGCTGGTAATTTAAAAAAATATATAGATGTGACAATAAAGGTTGTAGGGCGATGTAGTAAAGTGGTAGGAAGTGTTTTCTGGCAAGCACTTCAGTTTTTGTCACACTTGGGTAAAATAACATAACGATAAAACAAAACACTTTTTGACAAAATAATTAAGGCAGCATATTTACTGTGGTGTATTACCTTACTCAAGCATTTTTTGAAGTCTCTGGAAGATGTTTTTCATACCAGATGAAAATGGGAGCTAATGGCTTCTGCAGAAGGCTGGAAAATCTAAAACTACGGCAGACAGTGTGCAGTCACTGCCAAGACTGTAGTATATAAATAAATAAATGACAGAAGTAGCCTAAACAATCAGCACAAACTTCAAAAAACACTGGCATTGCCGTTCAAGGTGCCTGCACATGACAGGTATATATCTAGCAGATATGTAATCACAGAATATAACTGAAGTAGAGGGCGGCAGATTTAACGAGGACAACTGCTGGTGCCGATACAGTTCGTTATCATGATGCATCTTAGTACGGAACAAAAGAAAACCCTGGCAATTGAACATAAAAAAAAAAAAAAACCTCCAGCTCTGTCTCCCACTCACATCTGCATGCTGTAAGCTCATTGGGTGCGCTTTGAAATGTCAGCCACAAAGTTCAAATCAATTGGACTTTGAGCAAGGCAATGGCAAGTTTGAGCGGTATGTGTTGTTGAGGATAACGCTGCAGCGAGATGGGCGGCACTGTTCTCATAGCAAAACACTGGTTCAGCTGGTGTTTAAGAATTCTGCTGCTTGCCATGTGCAGGCAGCCTGCATTTAATATAAACTAATTTATTTACTTGTGAAGATACTGTTAAGGTGAACATGGTGGTGGTTTAAGTTAATGATCGTTTTATTATTTAGTATAACACCATGTATAACACCATTCTGCCTGGTATGGATAATCTCTTTGTCACAGAGTGACCACACAGGAGGATCTGCCCTTTTTTAGGGGTTCATTAGATTGCCTGTATGTCATCTTGACAGGCAGCAGACAGCATGTGATGCGATTATGAATTGTTCACTCTGGAGTTTATTTGCTTCTCTCTGAAAACAGAACGGCACATCACACTGAGCAAACACTGATAAAAGCTTCCTTTGTCACTGCAGTCTGCAGGATGAGACAGCTAAGGCCAAAAGGTTTGATGAAGCAGCTTGGCACAGGGAAAAGCCATGCTTGATATAATTTTAATATAGAATGATGTGCAATCGAAGAGGATGTCAAAACCAAGTCATCAGCCAAGACTGCTGATGACTTCCATTTTCGTCCTTGCTGATACTCAGACTTTGTCTCTGCTGGCCACCTTACTCTGACTGTGAGCCAGTCAGGTCTAATCAAAGAAAAGTGAAACAATGGTGTTAATGATGACTCTTTTCAGAGTAGACACACAAAAAAAGAAAGAAGAGTTTTCTCTCTTCCATTTAAAAAAAAAAAAAATCCTGCGGTTGAATTTGTGATTTTCAGTGTTTTGGTTTCCAGGTGCGCTATGCTGTCCTACCATTCTCTGTGCTGCTTGGAATGTTTCCAGCGCTCTCGGTGGAGTTGAGATGAGTGATGGATCGAGGTGTAACGATTCACCAATCTGAATGGAGCCACTTGGCTTAAGATATATGGATGTGTCTATTCAACCAGCTTGTACTGGACAAAAATGTAAGAGAATAACAGCTAAATTAGTGCAAAATCAAGGCTA
>OMLB01034663.1:0-14629 GCA_900302555.1 Myripristis jacobus | reverse complement strand
TCATAATCTCCCCTATGCACTGAATAAACTCCAGTGCACACACCTTTAGCCCAAGGTTTTCTTAATTTTTTGAGCTAACCTCAAATCTCTCTCTCTCTCATTCAGAATTCGAATGATTAAAGCCTAGAGACTCCTTTTTGCAACAGTGCCAAAACTACAATAACAGTGACAGAACTGTTGGCACTATGTTGAATCACATTATATCATATTGCACTATTGCACTCGTATTGCACTGCATCACATGGCATCAAGACAGGTGTTAATCAAAGTTGAAGTGCCTAAAATGTAAGTCACATGTAAGTGCACTGAACTGTTGAGTCTGTATTGAGATCCATATGAAACTGGACTCAAGGCTAGAGATACTCACTGGTGTTGGATGCATGGAAACTGCATTGGGAGTGGAACAGACTTTCATTTTCAAATCAGCATAGCAGAATGGTCATGTCGGCCATGTTTATTTGAATTGCTGCCATTGCTAAGAACAGGCTAACTTCCATATTAACTTGTGTATAAACCAACTTGCAGTAAGTGGTGAAGTCGTGCGGTTTTGCAATAATGACCAAATGAGCAGTGGAGTAGTGCAAAGCATGGAGACGTGCCTTTTGTGCACTGTCTCTGTTGCCCTGCTGCTAGAGGGAAATTGAGGATTTTACAGACTGTATGGAGGATAGTCTTTACGGGCAGATTTTACGGAGGACTTTACGGCCCCGCTGACAAATGTTGTCTCAGTGACAATTAACAACAATTGCCATTTTCTTTTGAACTAGTCAAATGACCACAGCAAACAGTTCAACATCCATTCTACTCAGTTTGGATGTATGTGAGTGTGCGGTGCTCTGTGCTGACTAAAATGAAAATGTGTCTGTGTGTACTGGTACCTTTTCAGTAAAAGATTTTTCTCACAAATCTGCTTTGCCAAGAGGACTGAGTTAGTCCCAAACCATATCTTAAATGCTTGCAATTCTGTGGTGCTTTGGTACCCTTGAAAAACAATCACAGAGCATTACCATAATACTGTGTTACATCTTGACCTCTAGGTGAGCAGATGCTTCTGTGAGGCAAGGTAGCTAATTGTTTTTGATTTCTCACCTGGCCAAAGTTTCTACACTCTGATGGGTGGAAAAATGTGTTTATAGCTGGGGAGGGAACATTCATATTTAGATTGCCTTGTTTAACATAAAAGACTAAATACAGATGGATTTTGGCTAATAAAAAACATGATTATACAGTAGTTATACAGTAATAAACAATTATTTATATAGATAAAAAAAAGGCTCGCGGGCGCCCCGGTGGCTCACCGGTTAAGAGCACGTACCATGTACCAAGGCTTAGTCCTGATTGCAGCGTCCTGGGTTCGAATCCAACCTCAGGCTCTTTGCTTCATGTCATCCCCTCCCTCTCCCATGCCCCTCCTGTCTCTCCCCACTATGACAGTCAAATAAAGCAGAAATGCACCCCAAAAAAGGGGGTTCATGGTTATTTGCCCCATTTCACCTGCATTTTTTGTATCTACAAAAATTCCCAATAAAATGTGATATCCACTCAAAACAGTGCAGAGAGTAAGCTTCCAATAAATAAATAAATAAATAATCATGATTACGACATCATGATTACGACATCATCAAAAAAAATTGGAAGCTGCTCACCCTGAGCTCGGCGTAGAGCTGCTGCTCCTCCACATTGAAGAGACCCAGCTGAGGTGGTTCAGGCATCTAGTCAGGATGCCTCCTGGTCACCTCCTGGTGGAGGTGTTCTAGGCATGACCACCTGGGAAGAGGCCCCGCGGCAGACCCAGGACCTGCTGCGGGGATTATGTATCCCGGATGGCCTGGGAATACCTTGGGATCCCCCAGGAGGAGCTGATGGATGTGGCCAGGGAAAAGACCGTTTGGGCTGACCCCCTCAGCCTGCTGCCACCACAACCCAGTTCTGGATAAGCAGCTGAAAATGAATGAATGAATGAAGAATTGCAAGCCACTTAATATGCAAACTCAAGTATATATTCTGCTCCTAAGCATTCTAATTAATTCCACAGGGCGGTAGCCTGGAGGAGATCATGCTTAGTCGTGTGTGTCTGTCTGTCTGTCTGTCTGTGTACAGTTATGACTGCCTGATGAAAAACCTCTTGTGGTTGTGGTGATTCAAAACCTTTGAAAACATTTGTTCTCATTACTTCCTAAAAATATTTTTGTCTTATTGTAGCCTAGTTCGCTCCAGTTGCGGGTGAAAAAAATCCAAGATGTGTGTTGTTTTTTGGGGTGAATTTATAAAACACACTGCTGGTGAAGAAAGTTAACAGAACACAGAGCAGACATGTGCTGTTGCTCATGCTCTTTTTGAAATGCGATTTCCATCAAAAGCCATATCACTTCTGGCAAAGAATCAGAAATCGCTTGTGAGATATAGGTTTACAGCCACAAGTATAATGTGTATAATCAAGTGAAACAGATACAGAGAGAACAAGAAAAAGGCTGAAGTTTAGAGACTTTGGGAGTTACATGTTACAAGTTATAATTTCTGCACTGTGCAGTATTATATTTGAAACGTGCAGTAATTTCATTTGTAATTTTGAAAAGCATTTGACAATATAATTTGATGCTGGATGTCTCCCGAGTTTTGCTCAGCACATAGGGTAGCCTCTAGTTCTGGAAAAAGGGAGATACGCCTGGTGGAGATCCTCACTCTACTGAGTTCGCTCTCAAAAAGACAACTACACGAGAAGCAGCACAAGGCTGCCTGAGGAAGAGCATATGCTCGCAATGCATAGCCATTTGCTGTTTGCAGTATAGTTTCCTTTTTTTTGCATTACTTGTGCTTAATAAGAGCACCTACAGTAAAAGAAAAATAAATACTTGAGCTTGCATACGAAATGGCATCCAAATCTTTTTCTTTGTCTTTCTTAATTAAATGAAATCAAATGATCATTACTTTTTTTGCAATTTGATTACATAATCCAATAATTACACTCTTTGTTAGAACCCGACACTGTTTGCCTATATTGTGTAATGTTGACTATTTCTGTCACTGACATTCATTTCCATTCATCAGATTAATCCGTAGGCCATGTGACAGGCCACCTCTAGCTAACAGTGCTCCTGCTATTAATGCCATGGCAACATAGAGCGTAACGCCGACCTTGTCATATTCTGTAGCACAGAAGGACACTCGGTGTATTAATCTCCCAGTTATAAGAGCCACCACAGAGAAAGAACTACAGGATTTTTTTCCCATTTTCCTTTACTTGTCTTTTCTTTTCACTCTGTCCCACCCTCCCTTGCTCTTAACCCTCTTCAAGTTGGACCTTGTCATTGAGGTTCCTTCTTTTGCCCACTGGCATTCGGCATAATGAATCACATGGCATGGCACTAGTGGGCGAGGCCTTGTCTCCCCTGAGCTGCCCGAGGAGCCATGTCAGATTGATGTACCAGTCACCTAGAGACTCCTCCGCTCCATGATGAGAGCAGCCAACCATCCACCTCAACCACGGAGGGCCTCGCTAATGTACTCACACACAGACACACACACACACACACACACACACTCACAAAAACTCTTTCTCTCTCTGTCTCCCTGTCACTCTTGCTCACACACACAAATGGACACACACTGAAATAGCACAGGTGATGTAGTAATCACCCAAGCTTTGTCACAGGGCTTCAGTATGTTTGTGCCCCCAGCTATGTCTCCTGATGTTAAGCCACTCATTAAGCTCAAACCCATTCCCCTTGAACACAGCACGCTCCTAGCCATATTTTGTAATTAGTTTATTTAGCTTTCCTTGTGACTCAAGGATCAAACTGCCCTCCTCTAGCACTTGGCTATTCTGTAGTACTTTACTGAACTCTGCAGGGGCTCTAGCTCTGGCAGGATTTCAAATACAACTAATACTAAAACTAAAAGGTGAAATAGCAAGAAATTCTGACATAGTATATATGCTGATATGGTTGCGATGTAGATTACTGCAATTGTGTTTGTGCTGCGTTGAGTAGGGATCAAAATGGAGTCCAACAAAATGGACAAAGATAATTTGGAGCAACAAGTGGCAAAATAATTATCTAATTATTATCATCTAATCACATTTGTGGAGCAGACAGACGAGGTCTGAGGTCTCAGTGTCTTTGCCAAACCATTAGATTAATCAGGATGAGCACAATATTTACTCCCTGGTACTTAGTTGTCCCAAAGCACTTCTCTTCAGTGTGATGACAGACTTCTCGACATGTGTTGGGGCCATTGTTTTCATATTTTTCCTTGATGCCGCCTTGCAAAGTGCAGTGATGACATTTTGCCTCTCAGAATTACAATGATTTGACATTTCATACAGACATTTGAACAGTATACATTTCATGTATACTGTTCAAATATCTAAGATGTTTAAGTTCACTCTTAGTTTCAGATACAGGGGACAATACTGAATAACAACAATTAATAATATTAATATCATAGTAAATAAGATTAAACAACATTGAATACTTATAGTTCTGATGTGATCTGATGCTCGGTAGCTGTAGTTCTCTCTACACTACAAATAGGGCTGCAGTTAATCATACATAATCATACAGTATACTGACATTTTGAAGAATTTTAATTGTACCGAATAATTTGTCCTATTTTCATTTCTCTTGAAAGTACCACTTAAAGTGTTTCAATTACACATGGCCATTCACAGCTAATGTGCACCCATGTGATCAAAATGAGATGAAAGATGGAAAAAAAAAAAAAAAGAAGAAATCCTTCCCCCGGGTCTGAATGTGAAAATGATGTTTAAGTTCCTAAAAGTAGATTGTCTGTTATGTAGAGATACTGTGTTTTTTTAACTAGATGACTACAGTGTTGTTTTGCGCAAAGCTTGCCTTGGGGTTGCAGCTGTGCCCTCTAGTAATAAAGCAGTAATTATGTATTATTGAATTTTGGAAAATAAGGACACAATAATAGTGAGACAGTAAGAGTGAAAACAATACTTTGAGAAATTGTGCAGTGTGAGATGTGACAATGTGGTATAAAGGTGCAAATGTGCAACAAAATAATTTGGTTTCCTGAAACCAAAACTGTTGTGATTACCAGCCATCATCACCATATTTACCAAAAAAATCAAGCTTATAATTTTTGCTATAACCAGGCAGCTATAACTGCAAATGCAAGACAATAATGAGCTTTGAGTGAAGGAAGTTTGTCCAGGCTAAAGTGATATTTCAAACAAAATTGTGAGGCTTACACAAAGCACTGATCAGAGACAGCAGGAATAAATGATGCCGCTTTGATGCAGAAAGCTATAATATATCACAGTGACTACAGGTAGGAATACCATTACAATAGGATTTAGAATGCATTATGTTGAAGGTGCTGTACATTTTTGGCGGAGGTGGTAGCTATGTGAGTCCTCTATAGCTGATGCATGGTGTTTGTGACAGACTGTAAGGGACAGGCCAGCCAAGAGGGTGCTCTGGGTGAGTAGGCGTGCATACTCCCCCTCCTGCCTCCTCCTGCCAGTAACACGCTGATACGGCACTTTCCCCCGCAGACAGAGGGATTGAAGGGATACAAAGTGCAAATCAGCTCCCTAGCTCAGCTGGCAAGGGTTCATCTATCTGTCCATCACTCTATCCCACAGCTGATCTGCTTCTATTTATTCATAAATCCCACTCACTCTTTATTCATTGCAGCCATTTTGTTTCACAAAGTCTTTGCAGAGGCTCCAACACACACATGCACACAGACGCGCAAAAACATACACACACCTTATAAGCTCCAGTATAAGATTACATGTCTGCGGTGGCATTTTCTAAAATTATGGGACATGCTAAGGAAGCAGCGCAATGCAAACTGATGATATGAGAGGAAATTGAGAAATAAATACCAAAAGGGAATTTCCCTGAGTCTTGCCAGTGTAAAAGTGCTTCCAATCATTATTCAGCAGGGAGAAAAACAGCATGCCAATTTAAAAGCCCTGTTTATGGACTTCCATCAAATTTACGGCTTCATTTACTATCTGCAATTGAGGTCTGTGACAAGCTATGAGGGAGCATGACCAGACACCGTGGGGGAGCTGTCCTCTCCCTGAATCAGAATACGAGCTGTAAAAATGAGCAGACTGGGTGCAGGTTAGACATGCTCACGCGATTGAGTTAAAGGTACTGTACTGCAAAGATCTATCCCTACTCTGTGTGTTTTAATGTTTTTCTCTACACTTTTAATAGACCTGCTCAAGTGAATTATGGCGTTATGAGGATTTTACAGTTTTCAAGTGCATCTACAGACATGGCGGTTGTATTTCATTATGGTGAGGTGTCATGACGTGTGATGTACTAGTATTAGATAGCCACTGGTTGCAAGGCGTGGCACATTGTTTTACAGTTCAATTTTACCCCGTCAGCAGCCCTTTGGTATCACTGCTGTTTGTTTTAGCCATGAGAAGGACCCTCAGCTCAGTTTGACAAGAGGATGTATTTTCTCAGCCCATCAAAGAGGAACTTTTTGGCCCTGTCTGATGATGTCAGCACACTGTTCTATATGGGATATAGGATACATTCTCTGCTATGATGCTCCTCTGCAAGGCGACTGCCTTTTTTTCACCGTTGTAGTCGCCTTTTGCTCCTGCCCCCTTATTCATCTCTTTGTCTGCCTACATCTATCCTGTTTTTATAGCTGCTGGCCTGCCCCACCCATCTCTTTCAGCCCTTTTTGCTGTGCTGACAGCGAGCTGTGGTCTGTAGGGCTAGTAGGATGGCCTGCATGCTAAGTTGAGAGGGGATGGAGGGAGCTGAGGCCAAGGCTGATGCGGGTGACCTTGGGGCTGAAGGCACAGACAGCATTCACATGCATGGAGAGAGACAGAAGGATAGAAACATCCATCACCGTTTTATAAGCCCCACAGACTATTGCCATTTACATTTTACTGACCGATAAGCACTGATTTTTTCACACTTTTGTCAAGAGGCAGAGCTGGGCCTTTTGTAATATTTGTACTCGTCTTTGGTGTTATTTTTCCTGTTTTTCTCTTCTCTTGTTCTCTTTGCCTTCACACCAGTGGCCAAGCCTCTGCTGTGAGTAATGGAATTCCTCCCTCTGGCACAGCATCATAGAGTGCATCTCTTTTCCCAGGGCCTGGGGAGAGGCTTGGGCACCCACTACCTTGTATGAATGAATGCTGTGTCAACAACATTAATCTACACTGTAATTGGCCACCACTGCCACAGCAGCCCATGTTTTACAAGCAGGCCCACAATGGAAAGATTGACCCGGTAAAGCTACATATTCAGTGGTGTAATCTAATGACATGGCTGTGTAAATAAGCCATGGCAAGCAGCAAAGTCCACATGACACTCAGCAGGGTAAATTTCACACTGTCACTGTCTTTTATTACATGGAGTTACTGTTTTATGCATATTATCAATATATTTTCATGCTGCGGCTCAGAACAGGGAGCAGCCTTTTTGAAGATACTCGATATAATGATGTAATTTTTTGCTGTTGTGTAACCGTCTTGATATCAAAGAATGCCATTTGTAACTTTTTGTCATTGCAACCGCCTCATCAGTTGATATTCTATCTTCAGAGCATAGATTTGATATTCTGTCTTCAGAGCATAATTATTCTTGGTGATGCTCTCGAGCCCCAGGGCTGTTGGCAGAAACGGATGTAATGTAAAGGAATAGTATTGCAATGGCAAAAATGTGTTAGATAAGTGTCTGGGGAAAAGCAGTGAAATATTTATCAGCCTAGTCTCCCTCTTTGCATGTATGATGCTGCTGAAAGGCATTAGCATCCTTCCGGTGGACGAAGAGCTGAACTGGCCTACTCTTAGCCCATATTTCAATTACTGTCCTCCACAAATGTGTGTCCAAAAGGCAAGCTCAAAGAAAACAGGACAATTAGATTTACAGTAAGGGACGCACGATTAATCTTTCATAAGTGCTGAAATGCACTTTGAATTAACTGGGTCTCTTATAAAAGCTTTTTTTCTTACTCCAATATCCGTCTGAGAGCCGCTCCTCGTGCTCTATCATAACAGACTGCTCGGGCGGACCTGTAAATGTTAATTAGGAAGAAACAGGCTGGTGTCTGTCCACAGTTCATGCATCTGTCTGGGTCCTGCCACAAACTTCTTGGTTGGCCACAAGGCATTGCAGAGGCACTCCTTTTGTAGTGGAATGAATCAAGGTAATGGGGGGGCCATAGATCCATGCTGTCGACTCAGGGCCCATATTTATGGCTTAAGGACCCATTACACATTGGTTTGTTGTCACTCCTGCCTGACAGACTGCCACCCTGGGGTCACAAGAGAAGGACAATTTTAGCTTCTTCCAAAAAGCGCTTGCAAAGAGGCAACAACAGGAGCAGAGTTTCCGCAAATGACTTATTGCCGCAAGCTTTGTATCCCTGGGCTCTCTAAATTTGTTGAAGCTGCTTGGCTATTTTAATCTGTGTAAGCATAGTAGTAAATGAGGGCAGCCTTCTATGTGGATTGCTTCTCTAACAGTGCAGAGCTGATAGCTGTTGGTGTGGGTCATTTGGATGTGAAGTCATACCCTTCATCATGCCTGAGTGCCAGCCCATCATTTGCCCCTGTGATTACTGCCACTGTTGCTTTCCTTTGGTTCCTGGAGGGAGACAGTTGTCAACACTTTCATTGTTTGTCATTGCCTCTCAAACCCGCTAGCACAGTCTTGATCGTGCACATGCACCTGCATTTCTTTGAGTGGCTCAGGTTCTATTTCAGTGCAATCAGTTTTGGCTTTTCCATTAAAAATGCACTAGCATTTGTTGTCCCCAGATTTGATCATTCACAATAAATCCAGGCAGTTAGGCAAGTTGACAATGTAAATGTGTTATGGATCTAATCTTTCTTCGGTTGAACTGCAATCGTTCTCTGTCTGTTTTAATTTTGCAAGCTCAGGAAGTGGGCCTGGCTTTTGATGATTAAGGAAAAACACAAA
The DNA here is from genome assembly GCA_900302555.1 of Myripristis jacobus. Lineage (NCBI taxonomy): Eukaryota > Metazoa > Chordata > Actinopteri > Holocentriformes > Holocentridae > Myripristis > Myripristis jacobus. The sequence goes on along the minus strand of OMLB01034663.1, from coordinate 5,693 downwards.
AAAACGTATATAGCATTCTTCTGACACATTTCACCGTAATGATGGATGCCGATTGTTTACCTGGAAATCTTCACAAGTGTGCATTTCCATTTTAACCGTCTTACCCTTTGGCAAATTAAAATTTAATTATTTCTATATCTAGTTGTTGTTTTTTTTAGTTCTAGTTCTACTGCTCTGATTTATGGGCAACACTTTGCCGTATATTTGCAATGCGAGCCTGCTGTGAGTTTGTATCTGGATCATTGTTGATGACCACAGGCCATGCCATATCCAAGCACCTCCTTATCCATCAGCAGCCTCGGTTCAGCACAGGTCTTTCAGCTGCTCTGGAAATTTCCACACTGTGCTTGGATGATTGAGATATTAAAAGTAAAATAATGCAAGCAAGTCAGTATGTGTCCATACCGTATTTATATTCTGTTTTCTTGCCATGTTTTTCTTAGAACCTCTATCTACTTTGAGACGCACTGGCTTACTGACAGTTTATGCCAGTGAATAACTAGTTTCATTGATTGGCAACTATTGTATCACATCCATCTCCTCCTGACATAGGTCCACTGAGAGGAGATCAATACACTTTTCAGCATACTTCATTCACACAATACTACAACTACATTAAACAAGTTCAGTTTAAGAAAGAATTAAAAAAAAAAAAAAAATCAAACCCAGACCCATCTCTTTCCATGCCAAATGATGTTCTCTCTTTCCTACCATTTTACTGTCTTTTCTTTTTCTGATGTCTGTGCATATTAGTTGAACCTGGCCTCCCCCTCCCTCAGCCAGTTTGAGGTCTGTGGAGCCTCAGGACTAGAGGCAGCCTGGAATTGCAGTCCGGTGAGACAGTGCCAGGCAGCATCCAGGGGTTAATCCACTGTGATGGCTGTGGGTGCATGGCACCAGTATGGCTGAGTGAACATCATGTTAAAGCACGGGGAGGCTAAACTCTGCCTCTTCCATGCACAGACCACAGATTGGCTCTCTTGCATGAGAACACAAAGGAGGATACAGTAGTGAGTAAACAATGCAAACGACGGGCAGAGAGATAAGCTATTCTTGTTGTGGCGCTCCGAGTCACCTTCCAGCCTTTGGACCGTGATACCTGGGCGAGGGAGCTCATTTCTTCTTCAAGGGTAGAAAAGAGAGGTAGAGAGTGGAATGATAGTGAAATGTCAGAGGGTGGTGGGTGTTAGCTGGCTGGAAACCTCCAGCAGCAGAGCTCTCTGTTTGATCCCTGCGGCACCACTCCATCTGGCTATACACTGACCATGTTAGTGGACAACTGCCACTGGCTCATGGCAGCGCAACATTGGCTCATGCGTGATAGTGAAGGAGGTCTTATCTTTTTGTGAATCAGCTCTGTCTTTTCAAACACATTGTGCACCAGCCTTGCCAGAGTTGTCAGCCAGAAGTGTATCTCAGCCACTGAGCTCCGCATAAACCAAAGGAGATTAGGATTGTTATTTAAAAGCCCAAAAGAGCAGATGTAGTTGAATCAGTGTGTGTTGTACACATATGCTTTATGATTCCACTATATTGCGCTGTTTGTGCAAATTAGAACGGTAACATTTTTACTTTCACAGGGCATCATAGCTTACAGTTATTTGGCCTCCTGATTAAAATTCATCTGGATTCTGTTGATGGCTTTTGTGCATTTTTGAGAAAAACCCCCGTTATATTCCAATTTATATCCAATTTAGAAGTTATACAGTGGCTGAAGTTGTCATGCCATCCTCTTTGCTGCGGGTGAAACGAGTATGCAACCTCCTGCATCCCCCACATTACAAATAGTGACGTGCCACGCTGATAGCCTTAATGAGCAGCGCCGAGTGCTCCCAGCCATCCCATAATGAAATTTGCTCAAGGCGGAACAGACCGAAGAGGCTTGGCAGAACATTGAGGCATATGGCGGAAACAGCCGTGATTTCCATGGCAGGTGGCTGGATGCCGCAGATAGGTAAAAGGCTCTGTCACCCTGGGCTATGGCCCTGATGGAAAGTGCGAGAGAAGGACTCTCCAGAAAGTAGCATGGAAAACATGATCTTTTCACATCACTACTGTTTCTGACAGAAAGCCGCCTTATATGCTGGAAACTGTCCCCAGTTTTGAACTGCATGTGGCTTTGTGATGCAGATGAGGTGGTAAAATGATAACCATTTTGCTTTACATATAATCTGTCCTGAGGAAAATTAGAACGAGGATATCCCAAGCTAGGGTTTTTTGATTATTTGATTACACAGCCATCGTAGTGCAAACAGTGCAGTGATACATGCACACCACAGAGACAGTGTTTTACATGCCGCATGAGAGAAGTAAAGCTGTTAAAAAATGGGAGCTAGAAAGATTGATTAATAGTCTTCGCTGCTCGCTCTTTCTCTTTCTTATGTATCCCTTTTAGTATAAAGAAGCACATGTTGAGACCCTTGTTAGGGCCATTCCACCAGCCTCTGGAGCATAGTTCACAGGAATAGAAAAGACAACACTGTTCATTTAAGTAATTTGGAAATTTCAGGGTTTTGACTGTGTCATGCCATAGAAATGGATTCCCTCCCTCCTGAGAGGGATCAGTAGACGCATGGGATCACAGACAAAAAATGTGTGTGGTTTTTGGGCACTTTTCTGTTCGTGTATTTTGCTTATTGTATGCATGTCAGCTTTTGCATATTTATTTGATACAGAAGAAGGGATAAATGGAATTAGGTATGTGTGTACTGAGTCATTTCTTTGTCTTTAAACTGATGAAACAGCGAAATCCCATTTAGACCTCAGTCTCTTACAGAGTAACGCTGAATGAGAACACACACACACACACACACACACACACACACACACACAAAAACCCAAAAGAACAAGTAGACAAGCAACAGAAAATACACACACAGTTTGGAGTATTTCTTTGACTTACAACAAGAAATATTTTGCCACACAGATCAGCGAGTGACCCTCGAAAGTCTCCCAAATTTTCAACAATGCATGTGTGTTTACCAGCATGTATTTGTCTTGAATATGGTGATTAACTGTATGTGGTCAAGACCAAACAAACAAATAAAAATAAAGACATATTTAATGTCTTATATTTAATGCTAATTTTATGTCTAATATGTAATGCTTTGTGCGGTTCAGACATTAGTGTGCTGCCTGATTCTAGATCGCACACAATTAGATGGTCATCAGACAGACATCTGTTGCAAACGATTTTGTGCAGCCAAATAGTTAAAATCAAAGACTTTTCCTGGATGGGTTTAGCAGTCATCATCATTGTAAGTGGTGCATAACAGATTTTCACAAGAAGAAACACAAGACAGAGGCTGGGAGTGTGTCATGCGTGCAACTTGGCAGTTCCGCTGCATTCTTAAATTGTTTTGTACATTTTACTTCACACACTCACTAACACAGGAAAAAAGGTGTTATTTGCAAGTTTGCTCAAAAAAAAATCCCACAAAATGCTTCCATGAAGATTTGATGCATTTATTTGGTTCAATAAAAATTTTTTCGGTTACCCAACCATTTTTTTGATTGTGAAATATGATGTAATGCATCAGCAAACCTTGTTATTGTTCTTTCTTGCAGAATATTTTTTTATTAATACAGTGTGGTGTGTCTTTTTGCCACCCTCTTTTACCTTTTTAGATAATTTTTGAATTTTTAATGAGAGTAAAACTAGAATATGTTCCCAAGACAGTGTGATGTCTAAACAATTTTCTCTGAATGAATACATCAAACAAATTTAACAGTTAAAGCAAGTCATATTATTCTAGTGAAGTGTTAAAATCATTGTAGCAACCATGATGTGGTGAGCCAGCTAACACCACACAACAGCAGTCTCTTTCAAACCTCTATCAGACCTCTGCTGTTTGTAACAGGCACAATAAACAGGGGACATTAAAATATTTAAAATAAAAAATAACATCTATAATCTCTTCATTTATGTATACAGTAGAAGTGTGTTATTTAATTGCATACAGTTTAATCTGTTGATACTTTGCTGGACCACTGTGGAAGAATAGCCTTATCAGAACGATTAAATCAGATGTATCATATGTTTATTATAAGCCTATGGCTTCACTCATATTTACATTTTATGGGATTAAGATGATTATGGAACCCTGAACCACTGGCTAAACTCCAGAAACTTAGTCTGTGTTAAGTTGACCCTGAAACTTGAGCCAGAAAGCTTTGGCATCAGCTTTAATCCTGCTGTATTGTTTTCAGTCTTGGGGAGAAAATAATTTGCCTTAAAAGTAGTCCTACAACTAGGAAGGAACTAAAGTCAGGGGTAAAGCAGCAAACTTCCCAACTACTTCACCCAGGAGAGAGAGCAAATTAGACTCTGAAACAGCACATCTATGTCACATGTCTCGCTCTGACAGATATGAACCTCCGCCTATCAATTCATCGGACTGACAGCTTTGAAAGTCACCAGAGAAAAGAGTTGTAACCCAGTCGATACTCTTCAGCATACTGCTGCATTGTGATGACTGCTCACCAATCACATGCATTTATTCCTATGCCAGGGCTGTTGCAGCACCCAGCAGAATGCAAAACAGAACGGCTATGCAGACGCAAGCTACAAAGCACATCTATTTGTCACCATTTTGAAGGCTTAGGGGGCAAAATGCAGGATCATCTTTTTTCTATCCCTCTTTCTTTGTTGTTTTCAATCCTGATAGAGGCTGATCTTTATCAAGCTCCTGTAGCCTTGACTTCTGTCACCGTAACTGGCTACCCTCCTCTTCATCACTCAGGCCTGTTGACAGCAGAGTGGCAGCCGGACAACCCATTATGAAATGACCTTGGTCTAATGTCAGCAGGGCCATAGCACTGCTGAAACAGTAACACCACAAAGTGAGTAATTTTCCTTCCATGGATCAGCATCTTTCTCCATGGACAATTGTGCTCTGTGGAGGAAGGCAGAGCGGGGCGATGGAGAGGAGACAGTCCTGTGAAGACAGCCCTCTGTGAACAAACCTCACCGAAGACAACAACATCAATGTAATTAGAATGATGGGCTCATCAGATTAAGCGGATTGCAACTCTTGTCTGAGGAATATAATGACAGCAGTGCAAAATGACAATTGCATAAATACCGCGTGTAACCCTTAAATATAGGAGTCTAGAATTAGGCTATACGGGCTTATTTTTTATCCTCTTACTATATAGCATTTCATTAAAGCCTTAACACTGATATTTGTTTTGAAGCCGAGTCGTAAACAGGGACCATGGATTCCTTATCATCGCTTATGCAAGGAGAAAAAAAAAGTCCCTTAGTCTTTTTTCAGGCAAAACTTACTGATGAGGTCTTTATGCCTTTGAAGTTGTCTAGTGACAGCATGGATTTTCTTCCTCTGGTATCGCGCATTCTACTGTACCTCTAATTCATCTCCATTGCCATGAAATGTTTGATGCAGTAACAACACTTGTGTCTCTGACTCTCCACTCAGTGCTGCTATGGATACCCTAGTATGATCTTGCCCGTAGCTGGGAGGCTCTCCATGAGGAACCAGGTTTCCGAAATCCCCCTCTGTATGTTGGTTACCCTGAGAAGAGGCAGCTGAGGGGAGAAAATCACCTCAAGCCACTGCGTGTGTTTATGCTGACTACTTAGGTTCACGAGGAATTCTCTGATGTGTATGTTGCTGTAGTGTCACATCGTAAGTTTTATCACAAAAACAGCATAACATTCTTTAACCAAAAAA
>OMLB01034662.1:0-15970 GCA_900302555.1 Myripristis jacobus | reverse complement strand
CATAACAACCATGAAACAGTCCTCAAGGTCAACCAAGAGGACACATATACACAGTTACATATTTTTACTTGGGACATCAGTTTGTTGATTGTGCACTGCCTTGTAGCACCCATGTCCTTTGAACCAGAACCAGAGATTTATGGCACTTGATGTTCAGTCCTGAATAGATTTGCTTGTGGTGTAGAAATCTAATAAGTATGTCGCTTTGGATAAAAGCGTCTGCCAAATGTGAATTGTAATTGTACTTGACTGTGGAGGGGAAATATGGAAAAACCAATCCCAGCAACCCAACCCAATCCTGCTTAAAAGCGGTGACGGCAGTGAGCTGATGCACACAAAGCCACCCAACTGAAGACAGTTGCATGATATGAATTCAATACACTTGACTTGAATAGTCCCACTAGGGAACAGCGCACTGAATCACATCAAATGCGGAATAAGGCATGAGAGGCAGTCTGTGTGAAACTCCTCATTTACTGTGGCAATCTTGACTCAGAGCATCAAACAAAAGAAGGCAAAGCGCCCGTTTTTATGCTGGTATTTTGGTGTGCATGCTTGGTGGGGGTGTGAATGGATGCAAATGATTTGGCAAATACAAAACCATGGAAAAAGTGCTGGATGTTCCCTTGATAGTGAGTGTAGATGATCATAATTAGCTCATGATTACCTCATTACACTAAAATAACATCCGTATCCCTCAGTGAATTGTGAATAATAACTATTTCACATTGGCCGATTCATAATTCACCTGCGCCTCTGTGATTTATTTTATTCAGTGAAACTGTGGATTGACTCAGAAATGACCACTTCTTGCAGCATTTTTCTGCTCCTAAGATTGGCTGTGGAGAGAAAAACAAGACCAGAGGCTAAACCAGCACATAACAAGACAGAGTTGGACTACTTTTGTATTTTAACCGTTAACCTCCTGAAACTACAACTCCCCCAAAATTTCAGGCACTTAGCTATGTCTAAAATCCGCTGCTACACCTTTTTTGCCACCACTTTTCTAGACAAGATGGCAAAAGTGGAACTACTGCCACTAGCTGAAAGCCATCAGCCGCTCTCTTCTCTCAGCATAATGGCTTGCATCCGTCCCCGTCACTTCACCCCCTACAGCTGCAAGCCATTCCCTGTTCCCTCATTTTCCCTCTCTGGTCTTCTGAGGCAGAGCCAGGCTGCAGCTGACAGGACAGCGCAGGCCAGGGGACAATTAGGGAAGCGTGGGAGAGACAGCTGGACCTGGTGCCAATTACGCCAAGCAAGAACTGCACACACAACAAGCCAGCCTAATGGGCTCAAACTGCACAGCTATTCCTTTGGATGCTCTTAAATGTGCGCTCAAATGGTCAGCTAAAAGGACTTACAGGACTTTCAGGGAAGAAAATAAAATAAGGTGATAATTTCATTTATTTATTTGTCTCTGAAAAAAAAAAAGCTAAGTGCATTACATAACATCACAACATCAGTGGCTACAGTAAAAGTGCGTTGTGTTGAATAACTTCTGTGGTGCTGGCTTCTACACACAAGAGGGGAAAATATACCAATGTAACAGAGCAAGCAAATGACCACCAGAAGAGATCGTTACAAAGTCTCTCATGTCTCCAAACTGTACAGCAAGAAAGTGACATGAACAGGTATGAAGCACCTGTTCCAGTAACCGTGACAATCAACCTTGTGTCACTTCACCGCGTCTGCTCCTGCAACCTGAAAGCCGCCGTGATCTCAGAGCAGACAGCGCGTGCGAGTGTTTTTGGGTCGGCTCCAGTCCAGCGTCACTGCGAGACCTTGCCCAACAGGATGCTCTGCAGCTGCCTGATCTTGCTTTCCTGAGGCAGCGCCAGGCTCTTCCCCTCCGCTCGTTCCTCCTCCTCCAGCAGCTGCTCGATGTAGCAGGAGGAGCCCAGGAGGATGTGGCCCGTTGCCTGCATGGAGAAGATCGTCCACCGCAGAGCCTCCCTGGAAACAGAGAGAGAAGAAAGGAGAGAATGATGGGTCATCCAAAGCAGATTCTTATCTCTAGAGATGTGACTGGAAACATTTGGATAGACATGCACAAAGAGCTGAATGATGGAGAAATACAGGTGCTACTGACAGGGAAAAAAAGCCATTCCACATAATTTTGTGAGTAACTGTTAAAATAAACATGCATGGAAACCCACACAACATAACAAAATGACTGACAGGAAATATTTACGACTTCAGATTGGTCAACTCTCATATCAGGAGCATTCCTTATAATGGTCATTTAAGATACACCGCCCCCCTGACTCTCGTGCTACAGTGCAATGTAAGCAAAAAACCGGAGTACAGAAACCTCATATTTGACGAGTCTGCAAAATGTAATCCCCTCTGACACAAGCTCAGTGCTGAAGCTTAAAAGGAGAAGATCTCAGCAGCAATGACATAATTCCTCCCAAAATTAATCTGAGTGAAATCAGTGTTTTGTTCTTACATGGTCATCCCATTTCACTTCTGCCCGCCCAGACAGTAACAAGTACACAGCAAAACCTGACCTTATACTATGACATTGTATGCAAACAAATTTGTGTGTTCAGGTGTCACACAGAATAATTGGCATCTACTGTACATAAAGATGATTTGCACTGGTAACATAAACCACAAAAATAGCTGTCTGTCTCACAGATTAATGGTTGCTGGGTGCTTGCCTTGCAAAATGAGATCATGCTTGGTAATTTATTGGGTAGGACATTGGCTAAATTCGACAGTTTTCATCTCCAACTGGATTAAACCCAATATCAAGTAAAAGGGATACAAAAATTGCTACTATAAAATTTCCACAGAGAGATGAAAAAAAAATACAGATCAGTCTGCACAGCTAAATACAAACCTAAAAAAGTGCAGGTGCACAGCTGCAGGGTCTCACATGTCATCTGCTATGCTAAAATGTGTGTTGCACAGTCCAAAATGAGCTTTACATAAAGTGCAAACATGTGCACACTAGTGCAAAGAAAACTAAGCGGGTTATTTCACTCACTTGAGCATGTTTTTGGCAGCGTAGCAGCGCAGGTCATACGACACAGTGTAAACACCATACAGGGTGGCTTTGACGTTCAGGCAGCCAATAAAATCCTTGGGATTGTTCTTGTAGAGGTCAAAGGTCACCTTAGCCACGTCCTTCCTGTGCTGGGGCCTGCTTTCGGTGAGCTGTACCTTGGGAGGGCTGGTCTACAGGAGGGAGGGAGAGACAATATATAAGTCCAGCCCAGTGAGGTAGATACATGCAGTTTCACTGATTGACCATCAAAGTGAGCCAAGCAGGTGGACAGCTGCTGGGTGAGTCTCGTCATCCAACAACAGACACTTACAATACAGACGGAGGCGGCTCCACAGGGAGAGGAAAGTGACAATGAGGCAGGATTGGTGTGAGGTTAGCATTGCAAACATTCAGGGAGGAGACTAATCATCGTTATGGAAACTAATTACTTTAGGATGAACACCATTAAAATTTGATGACACCTTCAGGTCATATTCATATTCAACATTAGCCCTTCCTGTTCTCTAAAAATTATGAGGGAAAACCAATCCGTTTTTTGTGCAATAAAGTGATTACAAAACAAGTGAAGGCAAGTACAGGGACAAAACAGTCAAAAGAGGTTATATAAAGTAAGAAAGAAACTAGCAACAAAAACAAACTGAGGAATGCAAGAGTTCAAACTGGTGGGTATGTAATAAACACGAGGCAAAAACAGAGGTCAGAAAAAACTATTTAAAAAAAAACTGTTGAGTGAGGCTATACATCTATATAAATCTATATCTATGAATAAATACAGACATTTGTACATTTTTCCTCACTTTTATGTGGAAAGGAGAAAAAATGGAGGGGGGGATAAAGGAATAATTAAGCTAATTCAATGATAAATGGCCTAAGTCATTAAAAGGTTATTATAAGGGTTTTTGTTTTGTTTTGTTTTGTTTGTTTGTTTTTTTAGGGTTAAGGCTGGTAGAGGCTGAGATCTTGGTGGGCAAGACATCAGGAGCAGGTTTGCTCATCCCGGTCATCTTTTTTGTTATGTTATGTTTTCTAATAGTTTATTTATGCTCTAGTTTTTAAGTGGTAGGGATCTGGAGAACACCAGCACCGAAAACTGGTGTTAGCATCACGTGTTGCGTCGGCACAATAACCCTGTCATATTACCCTCCTACTCAGTTTGAATCTTGAATAAATATTAAATTTTACTGAATACACATTGTGTTATTATTATTCTCAGACAGACAGCAAGCATCCATATTCATACCTAGTGAATTACAGAAAGCAAATACATTCTCCTGTCTCTACAGCCACAACATCAGAGCACCGCTGGCATGACAGATGACATACAGAGAACGAGCCTCCATGTCAGCAGACAGCGCTTCACACAATGTTGACCAGCAGCATGCAGAGGCTGATCAACAGTGCCACCTAGTGGGCTGAGATACAACAGCTACAAGGCTGTTCTGTGTACAGCCTGGGAGAGTCATATTCAGCCCTCAAGCTCTGGAGTATCTTAACTGCTTAGGCACTTGACATTTTAGCGACCTAAACAGGAGCTGATTTAGACTCGGGATGCCAGGTGAATGCAATTAACTGCCTGGCATGGCAGAAAATCAGCAGTGGATAGGAGTTAAGGAGGGTGCCTCCTACCAAGGTTGGGGTCCACTTCTGTCCCTTCTCCAGGACCATGAGGACAGCATTGTCAGGCAGCGTCTGGAAGAACTCCTCTGTGTCAATGTCCGTGCCGTCTTCATCCAGCACCATAGCACTGACACAGGGCACATTCATCGAGTCCATGACCTGCGAGGGGTCGTGACAGAGAGGAAAGTGAAGTGAGGGGAGGTGAATTTGTTCTCAGTTCAAGGGGTCAGATGCATGTTTCCCCTGAAGCAGCATCTTTGCTATATTCCTCCATGTGCTTACTGTAGCATTACAAAACCATGGGCTTAGCAGAGCGGTGCCTGAAAGCTCTGCTGTGAGAAACGGGAATATTCACCTCTGTGTTGTAAACTTTCATCAGGGCAGGCTTGAAAAATGCAAAAACGTCACAGATGGTGCAGTATTGACGAGTGAGTCACAGGGCAGTTCATCCATGGTAATGTATTCCTCTATCTATAGTCACCAGGTTGCATTGCTCTGACTCACTCAGCCTTTTGTCTTACCATTCTTTAATCTGTCTGAGTCATATTCTGCCCCACAAAAAAAGGTAAACAACTGTAACAATTTTTCTTTCTTTTTTTGAAAAGGTCAAACATCATGATGTCATGATGATGAGATTTAATTGTTTGTTAATTAAACCCACAGCTGCTCCTGAACAATATCTTTTTACGTACTGAGAACACTTTTATCAGGGCAGGAGATCATGAAGATTAAGATAATGAAGTCTTTCTTCTCACTTTCATTCTTTTCTTGCTCCTCAGCAGCAACTGATTTTTTTTTAGCTTTGTTGGATTCTCTACCTTTTAAGTTCATTTAAGTCTTCCCTCACATCACCCTCAGTCTTCTCATGCCTCTCTTTGAACACTGCTTTCTTTCCTTCCTCCTCACCTTGTTGATCAGGTCTCGCAGCCCGTCTGCCATGATGCCTTTCTTCACACTGCGGTCAGCACTTGTGACGCGAAAGGGCTTCGGCCGAGGAGCCCGACCTGACAGAAGCTGCTGGGTGACTGAGGCGCTCGCTGACATGCTGGCTGACACACACCTGAAAGAAAGACAGAACAAAGACACACACAAGGCACAGGGGCACTTAAAGTCAATCTAATCAACTTTTAAATAGTGCAAAAGCGAACATGAAATCTGTTGGTATTCCCCAAAACTGTGCATATCTGTTGTGACGACCAAAGACATTACTATCTTCACCCATCTCCTTCTAACTTAGGGAGCAGTGCTCTTACTTGGAGAGGGAGGTTGGAGTCAAGAGACTGAGGGACTTCTTGGCATAATCCATCATCTGGCAGAGAGCGTCTAGATCTGGGACCAAAAGGAGCCATCAGTTGATTTTTTTTAAGTCCTTTTAATACTGCAGTACATCAGATCACCAGCAGAGTCACTGCCACCTTACTAAAACTTGGAAAGAGTCGCTTTTCTTCAATGTTTTTATCCCAAGGCGGATAAAATTTACATGTAAAAAGTACAAAAATTAAGGCAAATGATTTAAAAGGCAAACGATGACAGATTGTGGTATTTACAAGCCTTGTCCGGGCTTCAAGTATACACTTACCAAGAAAAAAAAAGTTACTAAAAGCCTCACAACTCACTCATCTGGTAAAGCAAAATTCACCTTTTCTTCCCTAAACTGCCCCCATACGCCACACATACCATGATTCACAGAAAGACGCAAAGCTCTGTGATACATTTTGAAGTGGCAGAAACCGGATGTTGTTCTACAAAACATTTTACAGCAGCAGAAACCTGACACTTGACACTACCAGTTGTGGTTGTACTTACAAAGGTTTAGATACAATCTTTTTCGTGCAGCAGCCCTGTCCCCGCTCTCAATTTTGTTTTGATCACTACACAGCAGCGATAATGTGCCGTCTCCTCTCCGGACTACTTATTCTTGCCTGTTTCTTGCGCCACTTGGTCACTGACCTTTGTTCTGCTTACTGTTGTGCTAGTTGCAAGTCGTCAGCTTTATTGAGTAATTCTCTGTGTGTACACTCCCACTGACCCTCCCCTGTTAAAGCTGTAGATTTTGATTTGTTCTCTGTAGGACCTTAAAATGAGACATTGGTTTGTGACTATAAAGATGGTATAAAACAGAGGATCAGTGGTGTGTGTGTAAGTAAAGCCCCAGTTTCAACACAACAAAGAAATTAGTCTTATCTCAAATACAGTCATTACAGGAACCCAAACAGGACTAAACACAGGCAAACTGTGTATAGGTGATAATTGCCCAATTGTGGCTACGCTCAACGTTCAAGGAGAAGATACTGACAGTGGTGTGATCACTGGGTCATGCATGTCTTGAGGGTTTCCAGAACTAGGCCACAGTTCAAAGGCTTCTCCAAATCCACCACTTCATCTTACACGTCATTCAGTAGGACTCATCAGACAAGGAATGGGCAGACCTGCTAACATTATCACACCATGTTACACAACTAAAGCCACAGCGGCCCAAGTTAATTTGTGTACATTAGCCCATTTAAAGACAAAGCACAGTTAAAACCCGGGGAATAATGTGCGCTGGTCCATTAGTTAAATGCATGCCACAGTATCAAGACAATAGGGAGCAAATATAAAGCATCCCTAATACAGAATGGAAGAACAACCTGCTGTCACAATAATAAAAGCGTATATGAAAAGCCCTGTGTAGAGTGCTTTTAACACTCCCATATTCAGATTATGCCTTCGTCCATTAACTATAATGCTTTAAAATTGCATGTTTAAACACCTCAGGTGTCTGTAATAGCTAGAAATGATACAATAAAAAAAAATCTTACTGAGAGGTGGCTCTGTTTTGCCTACAGCTCACTCTAAAACTGATGGTAGACCACCTGCTTGCACTGATTCAACCTGCTGACTTTTGAAAAGTTTACTAGACAAAGTCCAACATGTCTAGCTCTATTTTACTCTGTGATGAAGGAGTAATATTAATCAAGAAACCACAAGTTGGAATGCTGCGAGTATTCACAATGTCTTTCCTTGTTTTTGTGTTAAATAAAGCCCTGAAGCCCTTACACACCAATATTCATGTTCTCAAAATGGTTCATGGTGCAAAACAGCATTTTTCCATCAGTGCTATCACTGATGATTAATGTGTCTGGGGGATCTGGATGATATCTCACAAAGCAGGATTAGCAAATAAAGCCAGAAAACTGTGGTAAATATTGTGTTACGTCCTGGTGATAATGAGTCTGTAAATCAAGACTTGAATGTTGCATTTAGGAATATAATGAAGTCATGCACGTGGGGGGAAAAAAATCAGATATTTCATAATAATTTTAAAAGTTATCTAGCAAACTTATATAATCCTGCTTTATGAAATCCCCCCTCAGAAGAGGCCTGTGTGTTGTCACATCCATACTACCCGTGACAAGTTTTGCCATCTTGTCCCCTTGAGGTTCCTGGTGTGAGGGATGGATTTGTTACTGTTACACAATTTATTAGTCACTGCCAATGATTTCGCCCAGTCTGTGACCCTGAAGGTTTCATTCACAGCCCAGCAGCACATCATTCACACTCAGCCTGCCTTTGCAGAATTGTAACATTTCGGCACGGAAATAAATAAAATGAGGAACCCCTGAATATTACCTCAATGAAATTTGCTGGTTCATGTGCACTTCGGTATTAGTCTTTCACTCGGTGTATTAGACAGGGTTTAGATGCAAAATTGGCAAAACAAAGCTTCCAATATGGTTCAATAAGGTGCATTCTAGCCTGAATTTCCGATGAATGGAAACGCCATCGAGACATGGTTGTGGAAAATAATGAAACTTACTTCTCCCCTGTATATTGCTTGGTGTGAGCAGCAGCCTGCTGACTCGAGTCGTCCGCTGGACTGAATTAACACCAACAACATGCACCTGCAACACACCTGGACGTCCAATTAGCGCCTCAACAAAGAGCGACATATGGAAGACTTAAGTTTGGGGTCCCAAGCAGCTAAATTATTGTAATTTATTCGTCTTTTTTGCCACTATGGGCTCACCTTTCTCTTGGTTGCCATTTTCGAAAATACAGAAGATGATCAGGGTCTCCAGGATGTTACACATATACACTCACACACAAATACAAAAAAACAAACAAACAAACAAACAAACAAAAAGTTGTGACATTCATCTCAAGCTTCTAAAAAAAGTCAGAATTCAAATCTCACTGAAAGCTGACAATTTTCTATGAATTTTGACATTAAAGTCAAATTTCACCTATCCCTTTCCTCCTCTATATTTTGTTTCTTAGCTTTAATTTCTCACCTTTTTCTGAGATAAAAACACAGGAGAGAAGTTGTCGCATTTGTATTTTTTGTTCCACTTGTGTCACACCTGCATCTAGAATTTCTAAAAGGCTTCCTAATAAAAAACCGTCATCGAAAAACGTTCATTTAGGAAATAATTAGGTATTGGGTAGCTTGGCTATAGGATTTTCTGTGGTATGACTTTTGTTAACGTTTAGTAGCTGCACTGAAAGACATTCAAAGTTTTACTGTGGCTACTAAAATTAAATTCAAGACAGTACTCAGTCTTTCTAAGTCCTTTACTGCGATTGGAGGCTTGCATAGTGTATCTTATAGACCACAGTCACAACCATATAAAATATAAAAACTCCCAGCATCTGAGCAGCTTATTTCACTCTGCTGCTCTGCATTTCACGCTCACTGCAGGCGCACAGATGAATCATGGCATAGACATTAATTTATGGTGAGCTAATTTGAATAATACATCTGGCTCAAAATGACTCTGAGGTATTTATCAAATTGATCAAGTGTTCATAAACAAAAATCTGTGGAAAGCGGCTTTTCTTCTTTCAGAGGTCAATTTCCTTCCCAAGCTTTTGTCCTGTTATCACAGATAGCATGTGGTGGGTGACGCAGGTCGATTTGGCCTCGGCCCATTCATTTGTGCTTTATTGGTTAGTGATGCTTATAATTAATAACAGCGCCTGACATAAATGCAGAATGAAATGAATTAGAGTCAAGAGAACAAATATGATTACCATATTGGATTTAATTTAGTAATCCTCCTTTGAATTCAAGATGACACATACAAACACAACAAATACATTTCAAATCATGATGATAATTTTCATGTATTCTGTCCCATTTTTTATGCTCACTGCTGCAGAGACAAAAGACCAGCTTCATCTTCCGTTGTTTTCAGTGACATTTTGTTGGCATCATTTATATATCATCCTTCCTAATTCATTGTACCTCAAGAGGCAGTTCATAGAGTGACAGAGTGATGCTGAATGATGTAATAAATAATTTTATAGAAATATAAAACTAAACTCTAAGGGACAGACTCTGACTGCTATGACTCTATTTGTTGCACTAACATTGTTTCTAATCAGGTGTCAGTGTCACAAGGTGGAAAGTTAACTCCGCTGTGATGGGAGATTTTCTCCATCGAACCCCTGACTGTTCCCAGTGACCCCAGGTCTCATTTCCTCTTGCCGATGCGTGCCATCAGTTCTGCATTGGCTGCTGCCTTGGTTCTCATGTCCTGGTTCTTGGCCAGGTCTATGAGAACGCTGAGGATGCTGGTGGGAACGTCGAGGGACAGGGCAAATCGTGACCCCTGCTGGGCTCTCTTGGGGACCTGGGACGCTGGACGTGGGGCTCGTGCTTGTCGGAGTACAGAGCGATACTCTGGCCAAAGCAATGAGTTCAACACACCACCGCGGCCTAGGATGTCGACCGCCAGCATGTCCCTCTCTGTGTCTTCACTCAGTTTGGCACTGGTAGGGCTGCTCCTCTGGCTCTGGACACACCAAGGCAGCAGCAGAACCAGGCATAAACACACATGCATGCCTCTCATGGTCAAACTTCTGTCTGTAAGGAGAAGATAAGAAGAGACAGATCTAAAACCTAAACTTTTCACACTGTTATGTTACTTTCAGCCCTTGTATGTCCTAAAACAGCAATGTTTCACCTTTGCAATACACACATGTAATATACAAGAAGAAAAAAGATTTTTCAAGAAACAGGCTGACTAGGTGAAGTCATATGAAAGCTGCCATTCCTTACTGATTCTACCTCTTAAATACTGCACATTTCATTTATAAGGGGAACGACTGTGATGGTGATCAAAGTGAAGTGCTTTTCTTAGTACTTAAAGACACTTTACAGTTTAAAAAAAAATATGATAAAGATCACATGAAAGAGCAATACAACAACAGGATTTTTTCTTCTTGAAAATCAAGCCATGGTTTGTGCACAATGGGGTGCAATTCTGCAGGAAAAAGGTAATTACTACTATATTGCAGGCAATTTAATTTCCATCACTAACAGATCATACTAATTTTAAATGTCAGTGATTCTAACTGCTGCATAAATCAATCAGTCACAATCACAAATCAATTCACTGTGCAATACTTGTAGATTGAAAATATTACTTCTGATATCAAAGACAGAAAAGTATGTTGAATCAGTCAGTTAACACATCTTTGATGATCCTGTTGCCATTTGTGCATGCTTTAAGTCTCCTACAGAATTACAGAATCATTGCCAAAAACTTACTGTTACTCCTGTGGACCGTTGCCAACTTGAAAGGCACTTTCTTCCCTGTGTCCTGAGGCAGGGCTGTGACAGTGACTTGTCGTCTGTAGTTCTGTGATATCCTTTGATGTCTTCTGTCCCCCAGCTTTTATTTCAGGTATTGGAAGAACAACCACTCGGATGTTCAGCTTGACTTCTGTTTGCTCATCCCTGACTCTGCCGTCTTCATCCACGTCCCTCTTTGCCGTCACACTGACTCTTCCCCTTCTCTCCCCTCTCTGTTTATCTTTTAAATCTTTACATCCCTCGCCCTCCCCTCATTTCATCTCATTTCCTGTCTGTTCATTGCTATCTGTTTCTTTGTCTAAAAATAACGTGATGGCAATTACAATAGTTTGCCTATTATGAATCAGATGCCTCAGGCTGCGGTCCTGCCACAACTGAAACCATAGAACCATTAATCAAAACCAAGTACCAAGAAAGCGTAAAAATATAAATGTATCATGGTGAGTAAAGATTGGAGATACACTTAGGAGAAAACACTTTCCTATCATGAGTTCAAATGCTGTCAGTCATCAGTGCAGACTCAGTGACTGCAGAGTCGCCTCAGGGAAAGAACAACAAATACTGTATATCACTACTGACTCACTGAAGAACTTTAAATCATTAAACCTAATCTACACCAAACTGACAATAAGAAGTAAAAACTACCTGAGGATGGACAAGCAGCTATACTTAGCTTTATGTGACTACATGTTACAGACTGAGAGCAATGGTGAGAAGATAACTACAAAGTTGTTGTACCAACAGGAGCCTAACAGGATCCTATCAGATGCCTGAACCACCTCATCTGGATCCTGTCAACATGGAGGAGCAGTGGCTCTTCTCCAGGCTCCTCTTGGATGTTTGAGCTCCTCACCCTGTCCCTGAGGGTGAGCTCATTTTGGCTTTTTTCTGTATTCTTTCAGTCACTACCCAAAGCTTGTGACCACAGATGTACCAGGAAACTACAGAAGAGTTTTGTCCTTATTGCTTAGCTCCCTCTTTACCCCAACAGTCATGTACAAGGACCTGGACCAGGACCTCTGTGAGGCCAACCAAAAGTGCTTCTCCATGGCCTCCCCAAACTCCTGCCAAACCTGATAACTGAAGCTGCAGCCCCTCTGGCCTTCCAGTGCCTGTCTGCTGTGTCCCCTGAGTCCCCTGGCTGAAAGACCTCCCTCTTCAGCCATGCGCCTCCCTCACTGATGGTGATCACCATTGAGTTCTGGGTTTGCCACCACAGCAGGCACCAGTGACCTTCAGGCTACGACTCCATTCTGACTCCATGTCCCCATCCTCTCCTGGGACGTAGGACCTCCTGGAGCCGGCCCCTGAGAGGGAAGCTCAGAGGCAAGCGAGGTGGCTGGACCTGTTGCAGGGTTTGATGTGGCTTGGGTGGGATACCAGCACTGCAGTTGGGACCTTGGCAGACTGAACCTTGGCCTCAGAAACTCAAAAAAATCATGTTGCATTACATTTTAAGGCATCTGTGAAGGTGTCCTTATCCAGTATTTTGAAGTGCATGAGCATTTATATGGTTGCTTATGATGTTCTACTCAGCTAAACACTTCATAAGCCCTGGAACTGGGATGTTGATGGACCCATTTTCTGACTACTTCAGGCAACCACGCAATCACAGGATGATCCACTGTCAGAGAAACCCCAGAACAAAATCCATGGCTCTGTAGGCCCTCTCACCTCAGCTGCAGTCAGCGTTCATGATGCCAAAAGACAAGGAATAATGTTATTCATAGCAGTGCAAAAATGTAGAAACTGCTGCTCACTAAGAGAAACATGAATGCACCCGTCATGCTTGCCAAAAGGAGTCTATGGACAAAGGAGCTGAGAGATTTTTTGCCATAATGGGCCCTGTAATGACAAGGACGCACCAAACGCTGTCCACAATAAACTTCACACTGATAGTCAGAGCATTTGCTGAAACCATGATGACTTGCTTGCACCCAGCGTCTCCTTTTCATTTTTTTGGTTCAACAAAATTGAAAGTTTTAGCATGGCCTGGACAATTTGCACGCCCTAGTGAGATGTTGTGGCAGGAGATGTAATAGGCAGTTCATGGTCGAAAACCCCAAAATTTTACAGAGTTCAAACAGTTCTGCATGGAAGAACAGGACAAAATTCCACCACAGTAATACAAGAGACTGATGAAATACTATAAGAGGCGTATGGTTGGAGTTACTGCTGCTAAATGTGGTGTAACCAAGTGGCTGATTACACAGGGGCACTGGATGATGAATAATTTTTTCTAAGAATAATTTAATTAAGTAGAAAAAAATTAAATGAAAACTTGATGTTTACTTGGGTTGACTTTTATGTAACATCTGTTTTTGGGAGAGGATCTGAACATTCATATAAGCTATGCAAAAACAAGAAAATATAGTGGTGGAGCAGTGGGGAATACTTTTTCACAGCATTGTATGATGAAAATAATTTTTTTCATGTGCTGTATTGTACCTTTCAGGAAGAAGTTTTGGATTCGATAGATGGATTTGACCATATACATTGATGACAGACTTTATATAATAAAGATAATGTAATATATAGACAATACAGTATATAAATAACATTTATCAGATCTGCCTGTCAAGGAAGTAGTGCTGGCTGGCAGCACTTTGTCACAAGTGCCTGTGTGTCATAGGTGTGTCCCATATGTCCTCTCTATCACCTTCAGCTGTTTGCAGGATTGCATCATGTCTAAGTGCCCTTCCTAAGAACATATTGTATGGGAACACACTATTTTTTTTTAATGCAGAATCCAGAAAGGGAGGAGTATGTGTGTGTGTGTGTGTGTGTGTGTGTGTGGGAGTGTAGGTTAGATAAAGAGAGAGAGAAAGCCCTCTGGAGAAGAACAAAGAGGAAGAGGCTGTCAACCCCAGAAGGAAGAAAGAACAAGACAAGGTCTACCTCGTTTCCCGAGCCCTCCAGTCCAGGCCATCAAAGAGTTATCTTCATCTGACTAATGATAATTATATTACTTGTAGCTATAGCCTGAATCAGATAGCTGGGCCCTCAGGGCCCAAAGGATCAGGAGAGTCTCAATGACCCACAGATAAGAACACAACTGCAGGTCAAACAAACGTCATCCAGCCTTAGATCAGCACCCTCCGTACGTGTAGGAAAACAGTGGAGGGGTGGAGAAGGCACTCACTGTTCACTCTGGGTCTCTGCTGGAGGATCAGCCTGAAACAGAGGGGCTTTTCAAGTGGCACAACTGTCACATACAGCATGACGCAGGGCAGCACAGGCATGTGAGATGATGTCACATATCATATGATTAAAAATGTACATACAACAGGTTCTGGTTTATATACAAGGCTGTGGTGTAGATTTTGGAAATCACTCATACTGTAAGACAGCGGTTCTCAACCTTTTTGGTGTCAAAGACCCCCAAAACTGATCAGGCTGTGGACCCTCATTTGATAAGATGTAGTGACAGGGATCCCCATCTGATAAGATTTAGTTTAGTTAAATTGAATATAAATATTCCCCCCCCATTGTTCTGCGGACCCTGTCCAACCCCCTCAAGGACCCCAGCTTGAGAACAGCTACTGTAAAACATGCTGAGCAAAATGTTTCAGAGACCAGTAATCTAATCCTGTCTGATTACTGTGGTCAGTAAGCACCGACTTGGTCCTGGTCCAAAAAGAAACAGGATCCGAAAAGGAAAATTAAAATACACATACAATTAAAAAATGTAGTAAATTGTAATAACAAGCAAGTATAGGCTGTAATAGAATTGAAAATTGATGAGTAACACATTACTGTGCTAAAATACAAATACCTGCACTTGCCAACAAACATTCCTTCAGTGATTAATTATTGACTAAATGTAAATAAACTTCAAAACACTAAGATAAGACAAAAAGGATATTGAGAGAGAATATAAAATGCAGGTTTATAAGCTATGCTTCAGTAATGTCCTCATTTGCCACGGAAGGTACTAGATATTGTGAAAAAGTTTGACATTGCCAATTTTTAGCTCTGGCAAAAGCAGCAGTGGAAATTATTTTTATTCTACAAGTGACGCAGTGTAGTCAGAGGGGCGAGTGAGGTCGATTTCAGCAATCGAGTACAGTGACATTACCAGTCACTTTTTTTCTTGGCATGGGGTTTTGCATATTCTCAGAGTCAAGTATGACTTTATTTGTGCCACCATGTGTCAACTTCAAACTCAGCAAAATGCAGAACCAACACTTCACTTTCAGGATAAAGGTCAACATCAAGCAACTGGCCATGGAAATATTTTGTGAACACTGTATCATGTATGACACACACAAATTACATTCTGAATATGAATTATACAGTATTCTTGCAATGTAAATATACTCACATCATAATTTGTATTGCACATTTTCAAGCAATAATGTAATACAACAGTTTCAAATTGCAATGTTCCACATACTACATACCCATGAGACAAACACACTTGACAGATGTTTTACAGTTTTTTATTTTTGTCAGAATGAGAGCTTCTGTTATGTACAATAGAGGACAGAAACAAAATGTTACAGCGATTTATAAATATACTTCTGCTCCACAGAGTGGTTGCATTGATGTGTCCTGATTTAAGTGTAGATGGACCATTTAATATTCAAAAGCCGCCCCCCTCCCCCACCTAAAAGTCAGTACTGGGCAAGAACAGGTGCCTGTGTAACACACTCCAAGAGGTAATCATTGATAATCATTGCTAATTACAGCGAAACTCAACATTCAGAACGTGCAGACTGACTGCCCCCCCCTCATAACTAACTAACGGTTATTAG
>OMLB01034660.1:0-13016 GCA_900302555.1 Myripristis jacobus | reverse complement strand
TATTTCCGTAGATTTACACCATAAAGCTTTTACACATCCAGCATCACAGGCTTTCTCTGAAACAACCTTAATTGGAAAGGAGATATGTGCTGTCAGAGGCTGATTCCCCTCGTGGGATGTAAATTTAATGGATACTCTCTCTCTCCCTGATTGCACGTGGGCCGCCAGGGCAGGGTGTGATTATAAGGACCATCACTGGGTATTACAACTTGATAGCATTTAATGGATGGTGCTGGACTTTATTAGCTGTGGTGGTAATTAAAAGGAAGGACCCAGATTACTTCCCTTTAAAGTGGCAGTCTCTCTAACTCCCTCTGTCTACCTCCTAGGCAGCTTTGAGTTGAGTTGAGAGGGAGGGCTCTTATAAGCTCTCTGACCCTCGAGCTGCACTCCCGCTGCTGGAGTTGATCCTGCTCTGGGATCAACCAGGACACAACCAAGGGCTCTGCTGCACACATCGCCTCAGCCAGATCCCTCTCTGAAGTAGCACTCTATTATATTTGTTTGTTTGTGTTTGTGTTAGACTGTGTGGGTATGTGTGTCTGGGTGTGTTTAGTCTGTCTCTGCATCGATCTACAGTGCACAGAGCAGCAGCTCTTGTAGTATGTTTTCACAGTAAAATGAGAAATGTTGCCTAAAGCTCTTATTTTATTTTATTTTTATTTTATTTGTTTTTGAGCCATTGTGCAGCAACACCACCAGAGAGTCAACAGACAAATTGGCTGTGTTTGAAAGGCTGGAGTCATTTGGAGTGGCCCAGTAACTATCACCTTCACACCATCACATCACACATGATTGCACACCACTGTGGTCCTGGAGTTAAGATGTGTCACCGTGATGCACAGAGCCGCTGACAAGAACAGAAACAATCATTTGGCAAAAAACATAATTAAAAATATTTTTATGAGTCTACTGTATGTGGAACTTCTAAATCTGTTACAAAATATGTCAGGCTATTTTTAATTGAATTGCAGTGTGATGGTGATGGCGGTGTCAGTTGCAAATTACAGTCTGATGAAGTCTCGGTAACACAGTGTCTTAGTGTATCACATGTATGTGTTAGCCACCATGTTGCTCTGTAATTTAGCTAAAATGGGGGATGTATTTTAGTAACTGCTAGCGCCGTGCTGTCCCCAGGGAGCCCGCCGAGGCCATTAATCTAATAAACTGCTGCTCAGTGCAGCTTCCTGACAGTCGCTTGCCTCCACAGATGAGTTGTATCTGCTTTGAAGACGTATAGGGCTGCAGAGGAGGGAAAGTTAATTTGACTTGACCCTTCTGACATGTGAAACAGGCTGTTATTTAGGACTTGGTGCCACAACCCCCCCACCCCTTTCTCACTCACTGGGAGCTGTTATTAAGTGTGAGCTCTGTGAGCCACACTGCTCTTCAGATTCGTAATGAATTCTGAGCTTCCAGGTTACAGTCCTGCGACCTGCTTTGTTCACTAAGTAGGAGGCACAGGGGACCAGGACTGGAACCGTGAAGAGAAAAAAGCAATCTTTATCAGTCTTCTCCAAGGAGAGCCTCTGATGACCTCCTCCTTTAGGACAACACTGCCAATTTTTATATAAATGTTAATCACCACATTAGAACCAATATTAATATTAATAGAAATTAATATGATCATCTTTAGTGTACATATCCTCATCTTCTTTGCTCAGACTGCAAAACATAATCTATTGTATGTGCTCATTTTCACAAAGCAGCAAGGATAAGGCATGTCTTGGCAAACGAATGGAAAAATAATTGCAAAGTCAGTCGGCACCCAAATACAGTTAACAAGAAGTACAGCAGATCTGTTAGCAGACGGCAACCTAATAACCTAATAAATGACATTAAAAAGAAACACTGCTAAGACTATTGCACATTTAGTCCAGTGCGATGCAAATTAAACATGCAAATTAGATTCCATCATGTGTTGGTCAAAATTTTTCTGACTTTATAAAATAGAAATGTAGCAGCTCTACTAACACACTAATGCTGTTTTCCCAGAGGGGATAGAGCCATCACATAAAAAGATACTGTAGGACCTAAACCTGTTTCTGGTTCATAATACAAACAAAAAAACTAATACAAAGAGGCTAACTTTTCAAAATGATGTGAAACAGATTTCTTCAGCACCAACTGTCACCACAGTACGCAGATGTTGCCTTTCCATTGCACAAAAAGTGTGGAAAATCTATATAATGATAATGCGGTAAATGTTGATTTTTGTGTAAACTGTAAACTGTAAACTGGGCTTCCTGTTTGGAGTGATTCTGTGGTAAAATTGTGTCGTTTTAGTGCAGCTCTACAGAAACAGTCTAAATTCAAGACAGCCTCCACCTCAAGATGTGCCCTTTTTGACATAAGCACGGATGAGTACATAAATACACAAATACAAAACACACAACGCCCCCCAAAACAGTACAACTGTCAAGACGTTGCAGCACAAGATGTTATAATAATGCAATCAATCCGTCAATAGATCAATCTACCACTCAGTCAGATATCAGAGAATACATCTTAATCAAAAATAAACAAGTAGATAAATGAATAAACAAATACATCAGAGCAGTGGTGGAGGTTGGACAAACTCAGATAGAATAGCCTTGCCAGCTGACTTGCAATGTTTTATGTTGACTCATTAACTTCACTGCTGTGGGATAGATAATGATAATGTGTATTTTTGGGTGAACCTTAAAGGTTTTTCTTTGTTTTTTGGCTTAAGTTAGGCTTAGGTTTGCCATTGGCTAGATAATGCTTTTGTAAGGGAATGACAAATGTTCTGGTTGAGTGTTTGCCACTAGGCTGCTGTAAAACTGGCTCTTTAGACCAAAGGCAAAACCTCTGCAGCACCTCATGCCCTGGGTCCCTGGGTTTCTTTGAAGCCTCCAAGTCTATTGTCAGACTGTGGCAGCTATACAAATTAAACTGGGCACATTTACTCACACTGGCACTATTGCTTAATTAAGATCAGATGGCAAGAAATCAATTAACATGCACACACACACCTCTCAACACTCCATCAGCTCACACCATCAGATTATCTGTGCACCACCACATGGACTGCACTACTCATCATACTTCTTCTCAAGTCAGTAGTCACTTCCCAACTGTGAAAGTGGTGAAAACATTAACTATGATATCTCTAAATATTTTTTTTGCCTGAAACTCAAGACAAAATTACTCCTGATTGATTGAACTTATCATCTTTTAAGTGGTTTCATGTGTTCTTACTTCTTCTTCTGTTTTTTTTTTTTTTAATATGCACATAGTCAAACATGATGATTTAAATCCACATACTGGGTTGCTGTCTCTGTGTTTCTGAGTCAGCAAATGTTGCACGTTTACTGTGCATGTAGTGTTGAGATGCAGGTGGTACAGTTGGTTCTAAAAAAAATCAAGAATGTCTCAGTAGGTGGATGTGCGTGCTGATGTTTTCAATCCAAAGCATTTGCACATCCCAACAGTGTGGGTCGGCGGGGTTCGATGTATGTTTGACCTATTAAGCGGTTACTGTAGCTTCCCTCATTCTTCAGCATGAATAAACATTTAAGCAAAGTAGAAGCCAAAGCTTTGGAGTGCAGCAGAACATCCCACTGTACACAGAGGAATAATCGCTTCTCATCCTAGATCCCCTTCTATCAGTCTCGAGGAAGAAACAGGGCTTCAAAAGGATGCAGTGATGCAAGCCTAAGGAACCTCAAGGGATACGGCTTTATTTTATTTTTTTCAAATTGCTCACATACACTTATCCCTGTTCATATATGAATGCGTGTGGTAGAGAGAGAGAGAGAGTTGTCATGTGGTGTCTCAGAGCCGGGACAAGTTTGATCTTCCTCCGCGTTAACAGATAAAAGTCTATGACTCAATGACTGGGATCCTTTAATGATGTCACCCCTCCACCTATTTCCACCTCCATGTCTTTCTATCAGTAAAAGCATGTGCACTCCCACTAAATGTCCTCATTCTTATCATACTAAGCGTCTGAAAATTGACATTAGTTCTGTAAGAAGCTTCAGAACTGTACAAGGACCCCCCACCCCACACACACACACACACACACACACACACACACGCAATGTGACATGGAATCCCTCACTATGACACACAAAAATATCACTCTTTGGTGACACATTTATGGTGTTTATCCATCAAACATCCTGAGCTGCTTTTTTAGTTCTTTCACTGCGACTTCTTTCACTTCATCCATTACCGCCCATGCGCTTGTTCCTGACATTTCCCATTTTCAAACCCAAACACAGGGGACTGGGGATGCAATGGAAAATGGTAAGGGATCCAGTGCATTTCACTGCCTGGCAAGAAGGCTAGGGGAAGAAGACAGAATGGGCCTGAGTGCTGAGTGTTTTTAGAGCTCCTTGTCCTAGTTAGGCAGGGCAGGGGATTCTAGCTTGAGTGTGAGGTAGAGTCTAAGCAGTGAATTATTCAGTGGAGCTTCCTTTAGGCATGCTCACACCCACGGCTTTTACACACACCAAGCCATTGCAGACGCATACTGTACATGTATGCACGGGGGGGTAATTTCCACTTGGGACGGGGGGAGACATGTCACCCCTACTTTTGAAAGCTGCTGTTTTGCCCACATCCTGACCCTGTGCACACTTTTTACAATGTTATTAAGCATCAAACAAACAATGGATAGTTACGATACGATTTTAACAGATAGCATACAGAAATGCTGTTTCTGTAAGTGTTTGCATTATTGATGTCTGCTGGTACTGTGACTGATTTAACTTTGTCAATTTGTCATTATGTGTAGAGTAGAAGTTATGTTTTTAAAAAATTCACTATATTATGCATGGTATGCTTAATACCTACCTACCTGAATAACTATAGCTATTCAGCTCAGTCAGTAACTAATGGCTAGTTAGCATTCAGCTAATGTGTAAGCATAAAAATGTTACCAAGTGAAATTCAACATGTATCTTATTTCAGCTAGGTAGTTGGTCCTGGATCATTTGCAGTTTTATAAAAATGCAGGGCAAAAGTTTTATATTTGGCAGTTCACATTCCATCGAATTCTCATTTTAAACCACAAAGGGAATGCCATGAGAATAATGAACCAATAAGTAAATAAATAAAATAAAATAAATAAAATAAAATAAAATTTAATGAAATCAAACCTGCCAACAGTCAAAACCAAGTCAGTGAACAGGCTGAATCAGTGGTTCCCAAAGTGGGGTCTGGGGACCTTGGAGGAGCCCTGAGGAGGTTCCAGGGGGGTCCCCAGATAAAAAATTAAGGAGTAGGCTTAGTTCCACCGTGCCCATTAATTTACTAGAAATCATCCCAACTGGAAAATATCTGCGAATGACTTATGTAATCATAGGCTTCACTCTCAGCACTGCTGTCTCCCAACATTGTCACAATTTACTACAACGCTTGGACAAAATTTTACCAAATCTATGGAGGGTCTATGGAGCTGCATGTATGTCTGTGCGTCCTCCGAGAAGCTATATCATCCCGCCCCCGCACTGCCACCCCCCTGAATTGCACCGGGCCGATCATATCTATCACACAGTCCATTTATAGAGCAGACTTTGCAAGCGCGCTGCCAATCCAGCCTCTGTCTCGCTCAGTCCCATGCAGCGCTGCCTTTGCCCCGGAGGGACCACGGCCGCGGGGGGTCGGGGGAAGACAGCCGGGCTCGCCTGCTTCGGGACGGAGGGGGGAGGATGGTGATATTGTAGGGGGGCTGATGGATGCGTGACGTGGCGAATTGCAGCAATTGCCAAACTGTACGTGGGGAGAGACCAGCCAGGACGCACTGGATACTGCAGATTTGGGAAGGGAGGCAGGTGGAGAAGGGGGGGTGGGATAGGCTACGATCAAAATCATCAACAGGGAGTTGGATAGATGCGAGGGGAGAGAGAGCAGGAGAGCGGGTCTAGCGGGGCGAGGAAACATCAAGAGGGTCCCATCAAGAGGTCTGGTGTCTGCACCAAATCAGCTTCAGGGATGTAGTCGAAGCGGATAGAGCTCTGCCCATCCGAGCTCATCATCATGAAGAAACACTCCGCAAGGGTTGCCCCGCTGTCCGCCTGCAACAGTCCGGTGCTCACCCTCACCAAAGTAGAAGGTAGGGAGAGTTGATATTGATCTGGACAGCCTGCACGGCGCACTGGTATTATTTCTTTCTTCTGGACATGCCTCCGCCAGTTTCACAGACTACCCAAAATTAGAAACCTTTCTGATTAGAGCGAGGGGCTTTGCCTAAATATCCGGTACAGCGTGTCTCCATCAGGAGAGGCAGCGTTTGGCATGGTTGAACTTTTAAAGGTGTTACAGCCACCAAGGCGACAAAGGAATCAGCCAAGCGCGCAAGTTCACCTTTGATGTTAAATCCATCCATCATGCATCCGGTAGCCTAATAATATTGAGGCACAGAATTGACGTTAGACAGCAGCCTAATCAATTTTATGCACACAAATCCTTTCATATGCAAGCATAATTTCATGACATTATTCATTTATTGACTATTTTATTTCATCAAATATTGAAGGAATGTAATGTTGCTAAAATGCCCAATTAAGCATGTAAATCAGGGAAGGGACTCGCAGCCTTGTCCAATTACATTTATTGGCGCATTGTTTCTTTTTTTGGTAAAAGCGCGACGCGTTCGGCCAGTAAATTAGTGCAAATTACTGGTTCGTTCGTGTGAAGTGTGTTAACTTGTTATTGCAGCAGGGATTTCCCTCACACTCTCCACCCTTCTCTCAGTCATTGGCCACAACAGTTTGTCTGTACTCCAGTGCTAAAATACCGCACAGCATCGTGCCTGGGTGCCGTGAGCAACCGGGCTTTGAACCAAAAGCTGTAAACATGTTATTAATATGATCTGAACCTCTCTGCCACCCACACATTGGCTGCCCTTCACTTGACTCTGTCTGTGGTGGCTTGAGGAGTGGTCAATCTTTTGATGAGTCAATCTTATGATGCATCAATCTTGGTATGGGCCAGTGGTATGATGGGAAAGTGTTGTGATTGGTCAGTCTCATGATGGATTGGTCTTATGATGGATCAATCCTATTGATAAATATTATCATGGGTCTCCCTGCCTCCTCCTGTGGCCCAAGGAATGTTCTAGTCTGAGAGTGCCTCTGATCACATAGGAAACTGACATTTCCTGTTGAGATCATTAGTACGGGACAAGTACTCTCTGACTTCCTATGTGTGTTTGTGCATGTGTGTGTGTGTGGTTTGTGTATTTGTGTTTTCCCCCGTTTGTCTTATTGCATCACTCTCCCAACACAGCTGTCAGGAGCGTCAAACGACAAACAAGATGTTGAAAGCTGTAGCGTAATTTCTCCTCTTCTCGTGCCGTTCCCCTCAGCCTATACCACTGTTTTCAGTTTTGTGCAATGGGGCGGCATTATGCATTTTTAACTGTATCCTCATAGCACAGAAGATTAGCGATTATCTCAATGTGCTCTTATTTGTTTTGCGTGAGCGCCAAGTAAACACTGAGCTGCACTGGAATTTGCTGTTGACTTCACAGCACTCTTTAAAGAATAGCACCAAGCTGCAGCATTGCGCCCTGCACCCAAAGTAATCCCAGCCTCATTTGCATCCTGTACCATAGTGTAACTGGTGTTGAATGCTATAAAATATTCAGGACAAGAAGTTTTTCTAATGTGCCATATTCAACTTACAGTCATTAGTTTTTGCCCTGTGTCTGTACGAATGAATCGCAATGTATTTTTGCTAAATTAAACAAGTCAAAGATGAAATGCACAGTGAGCTGCAACATTATTTGTCTCCGCATTTTTATCATGTTGGATATCAGATCTTACACAGTGCCTTAAGTATTTGGAGAAAGTAGGGGTTAAATTAAATGAAGAGGTCATCATTTATTAACATGTAGTTATCAGTGGAACTGCCCTCGCCAAATGGACAAACAGTGATAGTCATTTCATGCTACAAAGGATTTTGACAGTGTACCAAAATGAACACTTAATTTAATTAAATTTTTTCTGTCCAAACATTTTTTTGCATGTTAAAAATGCAGGAGCCGTGAAGGCTAGCGCACAGTACAAAATGCATTGTAAATGCCTTTCATCCAATCTAGATGGAAATAGTCTTCAGGAGCTACGCGGACTGTTGTGCAAAATTGCTATTTGATCTCAAACTTAATATCTGATTTTTCATAATTTATGAACAGGCTGGAATATAAATGAAGCATTAAGTTTCGTAAAGTTTTATATGGTCACGGCAGTAATCTCTCGAATTAAGTAGAAATAATTAGTTTGGCTGAGATAGACATATACTGAAGGCATTCTGTGTTGCATTCACTCTGCAAGATAATGTAAGTTGTACTCGATAACCTATCATACTTATATGAACTATTATAAATTCATGTATTCGCTCACAATAGTCCTCATAGCTGGACTAATTATGATTAGAAATTAATAGTATTAAGTGCCAACTCACAATATCCCTTTTTTCAAATGAGTCATAGCTAGCACAGTTATTTCAAGGCATTGTTTGGAGAGGAATTATATGAAAGAGAAAGAGAAATGGGTAGGCTTGGGATAGAGAGAGGAGTGTGTGTGAACCAGTGTGTATATGTGTGTGTTATGGGGGGGGTTACAGTATTGTACGCCTTTGAAAAGAGTTTAAAGCTCCAAAGTTTATGATGGGAGCTGCTGGCTTCCTCATTTCTACAGCAGGTGCTTTGAACGGGGAATGAATCACAAGCGGCCACAGCGGATCCTCACACAGCTTTCAGAGTCTCTGCTGGTTATGTAACACCAGCACAAAAACCTGTGTTTCTCTACACTAACAACCTGCACCCGCCTGTCAAAGAATCTCTTCAACCCCTCTTTCACACTCAGTTTTTTTTCTTATTGTCCATCTAACATCTGCATACAACACACTCCTAAGAGAACAAGCAGGTAATTCATTATAATCTATGACCTATATGGCTTTGTGAGAACACACACATGAAAGTCCACAGCCCTTCCAAAGTGAGCTGAGACACCAGTGATGCAGCCTGAGACATTTAAAGGCACTGTGTCTCTCTTGCCCTTGGCTGTACGTGTGCAGTGAAGGTCGCTGTGACAGACAGATTGACTGACCAGCAAACCATGTGACACTCTGCTGGTTGCAGCTAAAAACTTATGCAGACACTACAAAAAATTGCAATGTGAATTTCTATAAGCATTTCTAAAGTCGAGGCTTCAGGTACAGCATTGTGTCCTGCCATTATTATGACATCAACATTTTGCTTTAGATGCAGTTATACTTGAGGTTCCTTTGAAATGGTTGAAGCCTTGTTCATTTCATCTGGATTTCCAGTCAGTTATTAAAATACAACAGTGTATTTTCTTTTTAGACACCTGGTTTAGTGGCATAATTAATGTCTTGTAGGCTGTAGCAATCAATCATCAGGTGACATACACCCCTCATTCTGTTGTTTTAGAGCAGAAGCACAAGTCCATTTCTGGGCTAGAGGTCGCTGATGCAGATTGCCCTCCATGTTTTGATTCGTTGTCATATTTACTTCCTCCTTGAAATGATCTGTGTTCTTCTAATTGGTCCGTGGATGATGAATTATTGATTTCTCTTCAAACCATATTTCTGGTGCTGATGTCTGCAGAGAATAGCTGTGTTGTTCCTCCTGTTGTCAGAAGCATGAAGAAGAAGTTCATAAAAGTCCCTTTAATCTCTTTAATCTCATTACAGGCTTTGATATAGAGCAGG
This sequence comes from Myripristis jacobus, assembly GCA_900302555.1. Classification (NCBI taxonomy): domain Eukaryota; kingdom Metazoa; phylum Chordata; class Actinopteri; order Holocentriformes; family Holocentridae; genus Myripristis; species Myripristis jacobus. The sequence goes on along the minus strand of OMLB01034660.1, from coordinate 3,308 downwards.
CATCTTTCTTTGAAAGTGCTTCAAAACAAGCTTATAACCCCTGAGGAAGCTGATCATATTTCACGGGCTGCCATCGACAGCGCGCTGGACCTTTCCCCAGGGCGCAATTTACCTCGACCGCCTATTATATCCATCTAATGATCACAAATACTGACTAATTTACAAACACGCTTACTTGCAAGCTTCGGGTTAAAATGTCCACTTCAACAAGATGGTTAATCAAGGGTTCCTGAGTCTTTTTTTCCCCCCTGTGGATAGTGTAGTGATCTGCCTTCTTTTGTCTTGTTTCAAAATACTTTTAGAACAATCCTCTAAACCAAATGAAACTGCACTGGAAGAAAGCAGATTTACTTCATTGTATTAGCGTAAATTTTCATTTGTTTTACGAAAAGTAAGATTTAAAGACTAAATGTGACGCTAACTTTCTTATTATGGGTGTTTGGGGAAGTGGGTGTAAACTGGTTAATGGCTGACCAGGTTTGCTGGCCGGTCTGCTCCAGGCATTGTGTGTGGTGCGTGAGTCTTCATCATAATGTAATATGGGACATTTAAAGGGAGCTGCAGCCATTAAGCCAGCGAGCAAATAGCTTGTGAATTTACACAACAGAAGCAATAGAGAGTTGGCAAGATTGCAGAATTGGAGAACTGACAAAACAAAATTTACAAGGCAAAAATGTCCATAGCAATGTCACAGAGTTATTTGACACACACTCACAAAGCGTAAAGACATGCACATGCATTTGTGTATGATAGGTGTGTGAAATAAGATGACTGGGACCAGGGCTTGTGTGAATGGCAACAACTTAGCTGTGAGTGTAAAAGCAAGGCTCAACGTTGTGTATGCTCCATGTTTCATCTGGATCTGTGGTGTAGAAAGATTTGTAATAATATCGTACCATTTTCCTTTTCGAGCTGCAGTAATATATATGGTGTCTTCTGCTCTTGAATCAAACTGAAGTCGACTTTTAAGCTTGTATGAGGAACGGGACGACTCCCTCGCGGAAATTCATCTGAAGAGCAGGTGAAATCTGTCCCGATCGATGTGTAATGAATACAAAGAGTGAAAGCGTTGTTGTAGTAAGATTGTGAGCTATAGTGTAGCTCAGGTTAAAGAAATGTAGCGCACGTATGGAAAGAAATCTATCAGTCTGGAGCGCTCTCGTAATATTTGATTGAATAGAGTGATGGAGTGGGTTCCTAAATGGATTTGTTTCTGAGTTCAGTTGAGGTTAGTTGGCACTGTTTGCTTGCTGCGTGTCTCATTTGTGTCGTTCATTTGAGAAATGCGCTCTGTAACAGTACAGTAGTGTTTAATGTTAAAGCAAAATCATTTGCAAAAACTTGTAAGGAGGAAGCTCTGAGCTATAATCCTAAATTGGGAGAGCTGATCCATAAGCTTTCTCTGCGTGGGAGCAGGGAGACTGCCTTTCCTCTCCAAATGTCCTACGCTGCCTGTTGACCAGGCGGTGCGGTTGTGATGTACCTAGAAGATTATTTATTACATAGATTAAGTAACAAAATATTTTGAGTCAGTCTAAAGCAGTCATAGTAAATGTGACAAGCCTGGAATTGTGTCAGCAAAAATTTGGTTTACACGCTTGGCTCCCTTTAATCTGTGAAAATGACTGAGTGAGCAGTTCACTCCCTCCACATTTTGTTTTGACTCCAGTAAACTACCTTTTACTTTTGATTATACTGAAAAGTAATCACTTACCAGACAGTGAGGGTCATTTTATACAGCTGCCTTACTAGCAAATGTTCAAAGAACACACTTCTGACATTAATTTGACCAATCTCCAATAGGACTAAGGATAATTTAAGACAAGTCTGAAGACAAGTTTATGTAACATTGATAAATGATCTTCCTTTTCAGCAGCCATGGGAGGCAGGGAGGGAGGAGAGCCACTGTTTGGGAAGACACTTAGAGTTAACACCTACAGTGGCTGCCTATCCATTACTTCGACCAAGGCGCTGCGGCCAATCTTTTAAATATTGATTTGTCACGCAAAGTGCTGGGACTCATGCCAGTCTGTTAAACTGCAGGTCCATCACGCTTCACTGGTAAAGGGTTCTGCAGGATGGAGGGTTGCCACAAAATTGGGGGGGTGTACCCGGTGCCAAGTGCTGAGTAATACTTGTCACTGTGCTGTAATACACAAGGCACACGTAGACACATGCTCTTTCTCGCTGGCATGCATTGTTTTTGCCGTGTCACTGGCCAATGTGGCTGTGCTGGTGAGGGGCCGCAGCACTGACCTGTGTAACCAGCATCTGTTCAGCCACCGGGGCAGATCAGCAATATGACAGGCAACTCACTGAGCAAGTCGCTCCACTGTCCCTTGATGTTGAAGGAGAAAAGACACAGGGAATTAAGCAGAGAGGGATCAGTAACAGACACCCTGCCCTTGTCTGCTCTCCTGGGCCGTTCTCCCTCAGCCCATGTGGTCCCACCTATCAGCTGATTGAAGCGGCAGGGTGTGTTTTCCGCCTCTCCCTCTGTTTTGTTATTGAGTGGGACAGGCTAGTCAGATGAGTCTGCTCTGGTGTGTTGAAAGGCTTCTGACTGACAGATTGGCCTGACCTGCTGTCACAGCCAAGTCTCACAAACTCTGGCTGTCTGTCAGCCAGAGGGACGGTAAAGAGACTGACTGCTGTCTGCGTGCTGCCTGTCAGATCCCGTCACGGAGGCCCCGTCTCTCAATCTGCCATCTTCTGAAATGAGATGATCATAGTTCATTAACTAGGAAATCTCTGCAGCATCTATTTTTCAAACGAGTGCATGCTGTAGCTCTTAGTTGTTGTCAAGGCCCAGTCTTTAATCCAAATGATGACAAAGGTGGGCAAACTACGTGAAGCTGTGCGGCATTGAAGGATGTTTTATGGAGAGCTTTTGATTCAGTAAATGACACTGGGTGACAAATACAACACATTGTGAAGATGAAGAATGTTTAGTTGCTGTACACTGCACCAAAAAAATCCATCCCAGCTAGTCAAAACAGTATAAAAATCTGCCATGTGAGATAATCCTATTTGTTTCCAGTGCAGTTTAACGTTTTCTTTTCATTTTTTTTTTTAGGAATTTCTTCGGAAACAAGTCTCCTAGTATCCAAATAATGACACAACACTTGACTCAAGAAAATTCTTATAATAAATTGATTTGCATCAGAAACAAGTGGGATTATCTCATCAGTCTTTAAGCATTATAATTTAATACTATAATTTTTCATTATGTGTATTAAAGAGTGTGTGACTGTATCACACCAGTCAATTCATATTCATCAGCATACAGTCAGAGAGGCCCAGTAGAT
>OMLB01034659.1:7568-23824 GCA_900302555.1 Myripristis jacobus | reverse complement strand
CAGGGGTGAGAGCAAAGATGATGAAGGGAGGGAAGTGGCGTGTCCCCACCCGGCCCTTTCCCTGCTTCCCTCTTGCTTTTCTCGCCACATCTCTGCGATGGAGGGCAATGCATGAAGGGAGGGAGGAGGGGAGAGGGGAGGTGTAGGGTGGCTGAGGACAGGGGGAGAGAGGGGAGAGGGAGGTGAAGTGTGTTGGTCTTCATGTGTCCTGGCCGTCAGCGGCTGGGGTGTCGTTGGCGTTGGGCGGGTCTGTGTCAGTCTCCCGGCTGGATATGCGGTCCAGTTCTGCCTGCACGTCGCTCAGGCCCAGCTTAGAACCTGAATTCAGTGTAGGTAGGCACACACATACACACATAATCAGCGCCTTATGACAGAGAATATAAACATATAGTTCAGTATGCATGCATAGACACCATTTCCACCAATGCAATAATAATACATTATCACAGCACAGACTGGTGGAGACACCTTGCCTTGAGCACGAAGCCAGTGATGCATGGTTAAAATCATGTGCACTGTGCAGGACAGATGTTACGAGTGATGTAATGAAACATGCAAACAAAACCGGGTAATCTGGTGATGGAAAAAGGCTGCAGTCAGGAGTACGGAGGGGTGATAAAATGCTGGAGGGTTCAAAAGTTGGGGAGTAGCATGAGTGTCAAAGAGGGGGAAAATTAGACTTGCAATTGTCATTAAAAGGACTCTGATATTGAGTATGACTAGAAATGGGCACTTTTTCCCCACTCAAGATGTACATGGAAAAATTAGAAATCATAATAATATAGTAAAGAGATCAGTACACGTATTCTGACAAATACAGGCCGATGCCACTCGAAAAATCTCATAAATGTGCTGTATCTCAATATCAGACTCCCATGACATTACTGGTTCCTAAACCTTCCTCTTCACGTGGATACAGACCCCTGAAACACTCATTTTCGCATTGTTTCATGTCAGCCACAATTAGAGTTCCTATACTTTACTGATGTCATGTTTGGCATGTTATGTCTAATGAATCCATCAGTGATGGGATAATCTTGTGAACTACTTCTTTAATTCTCAGCATAATCTGCAACGGGGTGCAGTGTATGTAAACACAGCAACATCACTGGTTGCCCACAGTCCAGCCAAGGATTTAAATCCAATCAGAGTGGGGGTACAAGATGAAAATGGCTGGTATAGGAGGCTGGATCCAGGCCATTATTCTCCTGGGATGCCGGGGGAAGTAGAGGAAGGATAAGGGAAAAGGGGTCGGAGGAGACCAGGGGCAGTTCTGCGAATGGACGACGAGAAACACGAGCAACGATGAGAACGTTTCGCACACACACCTTAACGTGGCCAGCATCCTCTGACTAGCACGCACACATACACATAGTATGGATGATGTTAACAATGAGATTACACAACAAAGATTGTGACCTTGGTTAAAATGGACATTCTCACACGTAACTACAAACAGGAATAGAGATCTCATGATGGGTGTGTGTGTATGTGTGTGTGTGTGTGTGTGTGTTTGGCACATGCGCTCAACCCCCTGTCATGAGTCTCTTTACCATGTGCAGAGGAAAGGGGTGTGGAGTGGCAGAAGGAGGGAGTTTAAAAACCATGAAACAAAAAAAAAAAGAAACCCAGAGATGAAGAGAGTGACTGAGAGGTTGGCAGAATTTATGATCCTTTCAGGCACAAATGAATTTGAGTGGTGGCTGATAACCTTATGTCCTATCACACACACCAAACTAAACAAACAACAGCCTCTGGCCAGCAGTGTGTGCATCCTCACCTGACTTGCGTACGGTGCCTGGAGTATTGTTACCCCCGCCTGGCGTCCCAGGCCCGCCCGTCCCTGCCTTCTTGGTCAGTAGACTGTTGAAGAAGTTGGCCAGCACCCCTTCACTGGTCTGACCTGCAGCATACATGCACAGGAGTTAAAACACACACACACACACACAGTCTAGTCTAGTCTAGTGCATGGACAGAAGGATGGCCATAGGCAGCTGTATGCAGTTAGTACCTGACTGTGGCATGGCGTTGGCGACGTTGGCTGCTGCTGAGCGATTACTCGTCCTGGGAGAACTGCTGGGTGCTCTGCTAGTGGTGTCCTGTCAACAACAACAGCTTCTTTTAAACGTTGGGAAAACTCAGTGGGAAAAAAAAACAGTCAGTCACTAACAACAGCTTGAGAATTTTACCCTTGGTATTTATGAGCTGTGGGAAAGGAGAGGGAACACTCACCACTGGTCGCCCTGCTGTCACAGCGGGCTGTTTGGCGAGCAATGACTGCAAATGAGAGCGCGAGCACACATCCACTGATTAGTCTACTACATGAGCTCCGAGATCCACAGTTCATCTTAAATATTTATGAGTTTACTGTAGGGCTGGGCGACATGGACAAAATCGTATATCACAATATCTTTGACTCAATACATGAATATTAAGATTGTGACAATATGGTAGGGACGCCTAGTGGTGCTGTTGTTAGATATATGCACAGAGGAGATTTTTGAAAAACAGTCCTTCATAATGTGGATATGATGAACAAGCAGGAAGAGTCAAATAACAGAACACCAAGAGAAACCTAATGAGTTCAGAAAACTGTAGCCCTTTACTGCAATGCAGCCTTTAAAACCAGGAAAACACAATACGTATGCCACATCACCATATTACAAGATCCAAAATTCCAGATTATATACAGTCTCACATCACAACAGATATAATATCGATATATTGCCCAACCTTGAATGCAATAGAGATGTTTTCTCACCTGCAGTTTGACCAGAAACACTTGGTCATCTTCAGCCTGAATCTCTTTCTCATGTACAAACTGGTGGTGAGAGGCAAGGAAACAAGATATCATTTTCTCTCCGTCCTTTCCACATCATTAATAATAAAAACTGCACCTAGTAAATTAGATTAGATCAAACGCTGATGATCCCTGTAGGGAAATTGGGTAAAGCTTAGCGCATTGGCCGTGAAATGCATTAATAAAGTAAGCAGTAAGGTAATGAAACATTTACAGCTCTAATCAATTTTCTGCATTTAATGCTTGATATGCTTGAGAGGACCTTATCTAATGCGGATTTGGTGGGAAGCCATACCTTTCTGACTGGCGGTTTAACTACAACATCCTCAAAGTTGTCGTCTGCTTTAAGAGTTTGGAAGTTCTCGTGAAGGATGGCTATCTTCTTTTCATTGTCCCACCCTGATGGACTGGTAGAGGAGAGGGAGGATTACATGCAAATACAAAAGCAAACAAGGGCGGTTCCGCGCTCCTATCCCAACACGCACACGCAGACATTCACGCAGCCTTACATGAAGACGGCGTCTCTTTCCACCACCTGTGCAGGGCAGTGGAAGGGGAAGCCATACAGTCTGTGGACAAGGTATTTGTACAGCACGTCCAGGTTCTTCATCTCCTTCACGGACGTGTAGAGCAGTGACGCCCCATCTGACCGGGCTGTCAAGGATGTTTTCAACATCATCAATTCTTTACAGAGGATCACAAATCACACTGGCACTAAAAAAAAAAACCACCACGTCAACTCAAACCAAGTGGCTGTACATGAGCGCTACAGCAAACCAAGCACAGTCAGGCCACCGTCCTGGCACAGGCTAATCACTATAAACACTGTAATGCAATGCCTGGAAATCTGCCATTCTTCCTCAAGTTCATGCCTTGACACAATAAATTGAAAAATGAATCGTGTTAGCTCCTTTCTCTACAACGGAGCCAGGAGAAAACCAACACAATAAAAAAAAAAAAAGGTCTATTAAGTAATCAATATTTTTATCAACCCTTAATGCCAACCAAGAAACAGCCACTTTGACAAGTTAAATGATAATGTCACACTTTCATGATAGAGACAAATAAAATAAAGAATTAGAGCAGAGAACCAACAGAAATATCCAGTGAGGAGATGATATGCAAAAAAATGCAGCAATAAAACTTCCACTTTTTAGTTTGGAAACCAATTGCTCTAATTGTAGCACAGTCCATCACTGAACAGTTGGACGGGTTGGCCGTTTTTGGTCCAAAAGAGAGTATGGGCCAGAAAGTCCACTTTGAAAACCAGAAAACTCAGCACCTGTCCAGTAATGACTGAGTCAGTGGTTTCACTCAGCCATCCCATCATCAAGAATCAACATCAGCAAACCCAGCATCGAGGAGACAAGGCTGTTTTAATGAAGGATACACTGCAGACAGAACCGTCTGATGTGGAGCTGGATGAAGTCCAGGTGTTCATCTCTGTAGTCGTGTTCCTTTTCCAATGTACTGATGGCATCGCACTGAGGACAGGTATGCACAAATTAAAGAGTGTGTCTAAAAAATGCAAACTCATAATTTAAACACTGCTCTGCTACAAGATGAAAACCTTGGCTCGAAAGATTTTCTATAGGATGCTGCTCTTTTCAACTCACAGAACAGCTTTTAGGGTTAGAGGTCCCGTAGAAATAAAACATGCCTAGCACACATAAAGCCTTGAACGCTCTCAGCACACGCAGCAAAGACTGCATTCCAAATCCTGCAGCAAAGGGGTGTGTACCTTGGTGCAGACAACCACCATGGGTATACCCAGGTTGTGTGTGAGTGTGTTGTCTCCCAGCGGTAGCAGGACGCTCTCCTCATCGTCACCCCTCCTCTGTGGGGTGCCATCCTCCCCACTGCCCGGCTCTGTGTACTCCTGGAATTGTTTTACAACTACACACAAAAACAAAAAAAATGGTATTACCACTCTCTTAGCTCTATCTGTTCAAAGCATACGTTTTTATAAACACTTGCTTGCATAAAACATATTTATATGTAACTACATTTGAATTTTACTCTTTTTTTTCACTTGTCACATCATCAGCATGACGACTAAAATGAAGCTTGTAATAAAAGATGGTGTCCCATTCTTAACTTAAAAAAAACGTGGGGACTTGATGTTAAAAATGTTGGGTACCTTGTTGTGTTTCTCTCTGACTAAAACTTCTAAAATGATATCTGGAGATGGATATCACTTCTTTACTGTTGAAGTGCAAACTCCAAGCTTAAGCATCACTGTGTCGGTGCATCACTTTAACATTGCGACATGATTGTCACCACACTCTCAAGAAAAATAATACTGATCTTGAACAAAGGAAATAATGCTTTACCTTTCAAATACATAGCACTGTCTAACTGTCTGAATACTGCATCAGATACCTTTTCTTACCTCCAACAACATTTTCTACAGATATAGACAGATATGTATACTTTGCTATTTCCTGCCGGTCAGTCTGTTCTTAAGTGTGACTCACGTCTGTGCTCCAGCTCCCGCAGCGTTTCCGGAGCGACCCGGAGTTTGTCGATGTGTTCCCTAGCGACAGCGGCCCACTTCTGCAACGAGTCCAGGGCGTTCCATGGCCGTGACATGTCAACCGTTATCAGCAGTAAAGAGTTGCCTATTGCATCCACTGGTACTGCCACTCCCTGCAGACCTTTGTGGTAAAGGTCTCCGTCTAACACCCAGGCATTACACCTGGTATGGTCTGAAAACACAGATACACACAAGAAATATACCCAGAGAGCCAAACACTCATGAAAATATACAAAATTATTACAGCTACTCCCTCAGAATGATAATGGTATACAACTGCACCCTCTGATTTGTGAGAAACAGCAGAGTGCATGGGCTCAGAAAAACTTTTATGGGTCTATGAACTGTGAGCAGTCGCTTGTTACCGTCAATGTCGTCGTCATGGACACTGAAGTAAAGGTATTCCAAACCACGCCCTTTCATGTACTCTTCAACCCCCTGTAGCTTAGCAACCAGGGTGGTCTTCCCCGAGCCAACCTCACCTATAGACACACACACACACACACAGTCAGTAAACACTGCAATGAGTTAGCCTGATAATTCAAGACAACAACACAGTTAAGACTATTCTGTCCATTTACGGTGAATTTACAGTCTACGGGCTCCAAATGTACATCACTAAACGTGTTTTCTTTAAATTCATTAAACTGTGCCAGCCAACTGTCTCAAGAGGGCTCAATTTGTGTATTTACCAAGCATGATGTCCTGTAGACCAAAATGTTTCTTTGTCACCCTGCCACTCCTCTTTAAAAATATTGCAAGAATATTTTAAAAAGGTTTCAGTTTTGTTCTTGGTCCATAACTACATAGGCATTCTATTCAGATAAAAGCTGGTTTGGAATTTCATCAGGAAATGGGATGCTGAGCAGGTGTTGGAGATGACTACGAATTTAAATTCCACAAACAGACCAGCATGTGGAGAGGTGGACGAGCCAAGAGCCAACAGTATCACACCTCTGCCAGAGCCAGCAGCTGCACCATGGTGGTGTGCACGCGACCCACGCATCCAGGACAGCTGTACTAGTTACACACTGGAGGGCTGATCGCTGTGCTGCGTGTGTGTGGTGCACACACATGTACGCCACAAAACATCCAGCATGATGACTGTACACATGACTGTCTGCATGCACACAATCCAATCCTCTGGAGAAACGCCAGGCAGCTGACACATTTTTGGACTCCTTATCTCATGATGACCTGTCAGAATACCCCGCATCAAACAGCTTATCTGGATTTGCCTTGACATTTAGGTTAATATTAAAGCAAACGTTGTGCAGCACTGCAGCTGAAATTGTATGCATTATTAGGCCAAGTCTACATCCTCTGCTGTCTCTTGCACCATGGCAAAATTATGCTGACAGGGCGGGAGTCAATGCATTAGTAACGGCACGCCTGCTGATGTTTTGATGGATAGTGTTACAGACAGGTTGAAATGGACTGACAGTCCCATTTCAGATCGCTAACCAACTCGCTGATTAGCCGGGCTGGGTAGCGGGCAGCGGATTATCTAGTGCAGAGGTCTTCAACAGGAGGAGGTACTGCAGGGGGGTTGTGAAATTTTTGGCTTATTAGACAATTTTTTTTTTTTTTTTTACCCGTTTTTTCTCCACAAATTTAAGTCTTTAAGTACACATTAACATGAATACAAAATACTATAGCGAATGGATAAATGGAGACAAAATACGTTATCTTTCAGCCAGCAACGCACACATTCACCGCGGCTGTATCAATCAAGGGGAACCTGACACGCGGCGTCCCCGTGATTGGTACAGGGTGCCCAGCTTGAGATCACGAGGCCGCCGCGTGTCAGGTTCCCCGGTTGAATCCCCAGGTTGAATCTCTTAATTATTTTAATAGTCAATAGTGTATTATTTGAATAGCTTAGTACTGAATGCACAATATCAAGGTACATGTATACATGTCACTGTGCCCAGTTTAACACAATTTTATACAATGAAGGGGGTCCCTGCTCCATCACTCGATCAGTTTGGGGGTCCTTGGCTTGAAAAACGTTGAGGACCCCTGATCTAGTGTATATCTTGACTAAGCGGATGTGGGAGATACAGAGAACCGATCGAGCCGCACAAGCCGCCTCCCGCAGCCGCACATTTAGCGTCGCTGCCCGTTCACATACTCCTCGGTCCATCCTGTCCTCTCAGCATCATCATCTCTAGCTGCTGCTAGCATCACCAGGGCTAGAATGACTTGCAGTGTTTAGGAGCGGGCCGCTTCTCTTTACATAAGACGTGGCAGGGTGTGTGGAGGCGCTTGTAAAATGCACCTGCCGCTCACTGACAGCCTGTTATGAGGCTGGCTGACAGAAACTAGGCTTGGAAATAAGAGCAGGATGACGGGGAGGCAGGCGACTGACCGACAGCAGGATAGCTTAGCTATCGTGCAACACAAGTCAAAGGGGCTGAATGATCATCAGCTCCTATAGGCTATCTGGCTATGAAAGCTAGCGTTGGCTGGAGCGCTGGCTAGCCAGGACACTGCAGACACACACAGATACCCACCCATGACCAGGACATTTTTCCCAGACGGTAGCTTTGATCTTGAATGGGTCGACACTTCACTCAGGATGGTCGACCTGCGAACACAACAAAGCCTTTACCACCCTGGCAGGCTGACTTAGGCTTGCTCATTCATTATCAAACAAGGGGCGTCTGACAGAGGCTGAGTGAGCTAGTGCTGCTTTGTCACCACACAGCGGCTATCAGTGCCCAGTCAGTGTGGTGCTGATGCTAGCCTCGTTAGCCTGCTAGCTGTCAAACCATCCTCATGCCAGCAAAACAAAACAAACCCAGCGCCCCGAACCCCCGCTCATATAAACCCGACATCTGCCCTATTTTATCCCACCATAAGTCCTGCCCATCATCGTCCTCTGGGTTGGGGTTCTCCAGTGTGCTCTTAGATCCAGTTGAGGTGGAGGAGGATAATGCACTCCTCCCTGAAGTCGCCATCTTCGCAGGGCTTGTAAACCGAGCAGAGCGCCCGGATGTAGCAGCGCTGCTAGCCTAGCCTGGTGCACGGACAGCATGCCGGGGCGTGGTCCGCCTGCACAATGCGGGGGTCGCTGCCCCACACAAACAATGATCTCATCAGCCGAGTCCCAAATCTGAACTATCCACACCGACTGAGCAACATACAGGCATTCAACAACGGAGCCTATAATTGGGAATCACATAATTCACAGACATCGTGATAGCAAAATAAATCATGTACTGGAAAGGCTTTTATCCTTTTAGTGGATAAAATATAGTGATGCGAATGATATGGTGTGATCATAATACTCAGATAAAAACGGCTTCCAGTGAGCCAAGCAAATCCGTTTCAATGGGAATATCCTCTTAAATACACCGCACGCCTTCTAAATCAATGCCTTGATTTTGACTGTATGGAACCAAGCCCATCAATAATAAACGTGAAATCTCGAAATTGGACATTCTTCAGATAAGCAATTAACTAGACCGAGGCCGTGGATTTAGTTTTCCAGTGGTTTAGGGCAGCTAGAACAGGCGTTGTTGGACACGACGAAAAGAAAAGGCCACATTGTTCAGTGCGGTTTGACATTTTAATCAATTAAATGCCATTTTCCACCCAGTTATGACCAGAGGGCTTTAGAAATAGTAGTAGTAGTAGTAGCCAGAACAGTAGGACTATTGTGGTGCAACCGACAGGCAAGCAGTGAGTGTCTGCAGGTCCAAAACAAGACTTAAGGCTCAATATTCAAGAGACTTTATTGCCATTTGCACAGGTACAGGGCAGTACAGGTATACTGAGATTTCTGTACGTCAAACTATTTAGAAAATGTCTCGAACTAACTCAGAACTCAGCTGAAGTCAAGGCTTGAAAACATGGTCAACAGGCTATAAGACGAATACCCAATTTTAGGTTTGACCTTCCATTTTGAAGTCTTAAAAATACTCAGAGAAATCAGTCCTGTCACGCAGAACCGCTAAGATGTAATTGGTGTTTTCATTTTCAGAGTTATTTCAGTGGCAAAACTGCTCATGCATTTCATTGCATCTGGCATTAACGATAAAGCCCGGCTGATGGAGGCTGCAGACACCGTGTCGATGGTAAACGGACTGTCAGGCGGTCTCAGGTGTGCGGTCATCGAGCGGGCCTTAATGGCTTTGAGCACGTCTCAGCCAATCAGAGCTGCGGATTGGAGCTGTCCATTTTACAAGTAGCAGTTCCCCGGAGCCACCACGAGATGGCGGTATTACACTAGGCTTCGCAGCCGCCGGTCCCTAGGCACGGTGCGCTCTCTGCGGCCCCCGATGGAGTCAGCGGATTACAAACTCCAGTTAAGTGGCGCACCGTCCTCCTCCTCCCCATATTTCACCCGGAGGAAACCCAGGCGCACGGAGCGCATCCTCACTGTGCCCGCCGTTTGGGAATTAGGATTCAGTTCTGTTTGCCTGTCAGCGCCAAGCCGGCCGAGCTCTGCAGTAAGAGTGGTAGAGAAAGATATAGGCAGAGAGAGTAGGGAGATGGGTCCGGAGACGGTGAGATATCCGTGATTGTCAAGTGAACGGCGGCGAAGTTCTTCGGCTCCGCTCGGATCTTTTCTCCAGGTCGTTGAGGTGAGTTTCTCACTGCAGGAGAGCGGAGCAGCCCGGATGGTGCATGCCTACCTGGTGCATGAGGCACGCAGATAGCCTATCCTGTCTATTGCCCTGCACATTATTCTCCTTCCCATCACAGACACTGTATGATTTTGATTGATGGGCATTGCTTTATGTTGGCTTCAAATTGTTATAGCTTGCGACTGAATTGTGACCAAAAAAAAAAAAAATCACTCTATGGCCTCAAATCTGGATGGAAATCTTTATTTATATAGCATGTGCCACTTGAAAGATGTGTTTTTATTCTATAGAATAACACAGCTCAGGTGATCATGATTTTTATCATCAAGTGGTCCTACCAAAATAGTGTCTCTTTGATGTCAGGTGTATTTTTTATTCCTCTTACAGGAAAACACCTTACCATTCCTCGAAAGATTTTGATGTTGTTACCTGTTAACTCTTAAGATTTGATAAAAAGGTGTATGAGTGTATTCAGGTGAGGAGACAGGCAATCACAAGATATTGCAAGGATATTCAAGACAAACATGATTTTGTGGAGCCCGATCAGACAAGATGACAGGATAGCTAGATTGTGTCTCTATCTCCACCTCATCTCTGTCTCTCTCTCCCTCTCTCTCTCTCTCTCCCTCTCTCTCTCCCTTTCTGCTTCATTCACTATCTGTCACCTTCCTATATCTAATCCTTTCTTATCTCAACCTCTCTCTCGCTCTTTGCTTCCTCCTCTCTGGTTCTTCCCCTCTGTCAGATCTAATAACACTTTTGAGTTCACCAGACTGCTTCACTTCTGATACTCCTCGCTGCCTTTTCCTGGTCCCATGCCCGCCTCTGTATCCAGTGTCTCAGTTCAGTGTTTTGCTGTCACCTGCCATGAATAATGTTCTGTATGAGGTTGCATAACGTAGCACATGCCTCTGTAGATTATGCTGTAAGATGTGGCTGCACGTCACAGTGTTACCTCTTTGTCTGATAGTCAGTAGTTGACAGAGCAATTACACAGTGCACGTATGTGTCATGGACCTGCCTGCCCGCTGAATCATTAATGTCACGTATGTCACAGTCATGCTATACACATGCACACGCTAAGATAGAAGCACACATGCACACACACACACACACACAGTCAAGGGCTTGGCACTGATTTATTCTCACTGTGTGGAGAGTAAGAGAGAACAGCGAGGAGCCTTGGAATCATTTTCAGATAGCCTGGCAGTCAATCAAAGTTGCTCTGGTAATTTGTGTGTTATCTTGATTTACTCACCAATTTCAGAGCACACAAGCCCGCTGCAATTTTGTTTTTGTTTTTTTGTTTGTTTTTTTCCAGAGCAACCGGCCTCCTCTTTTCTAATTTTTACGCGTCTGCCTGTGTGGTGATCGCTTTCGGTAACACTACAGTGCAATATAGTGCAATATGCTGCAATTTATTACATTAACACGTCCTTATCAAATCTTTGGAATGCGTCTTGTATTTCCGACTGTTGATTTGGTCCCATACAAAGGGAAATAAACATGAAAGAGCTCCATCAAAACCCCACACAAACAGTTACATTGACTGAAATGACTAATGAAGATATACAAAATATTCCATTGCAGTTTGCCAAAGCTATTGTGCAGGATTGTTTTTGGTTTTTTTCCTCAAGACATTACTGCAGTCTCCTGTGTCAAAGTAAAATATGGCAACTCAGTGTCATCAAAGTGGTATTGTAAAGTAAAGGCCAGCTGATCCTTTACTGTAATGTAATGGCTGATTCTGCCCAGGGCTCCGTATCTCAGGCTGTTCTCTGTCCTCTTGACCAGAAATCTTCCACATCCTCTGTCAATATCAGTGTCATCTGCTGTCAACCGGAACAGACAGACATCTGCTGCTGCCCACACACATGCATGCGCACTCACACACTCAGACACTCTGTATACACTACACTTATGTTCACACACACACACACACACACGCAGACAAATGCTGTGACGCGCACATGTGCGCATATGGAAACACAAACACACACCACCTACATGCAGGTCTGTTGTGTGTCAGACACCTGCCCTGTGGCTCCGTCCGCTTCCTCTTGTCTGTACACAGCCATTCAGTCCTGCTTAGCTAAAAATAATCACCACCCAACACACACATGGAACATGAATTATGGAAGACAGAGGGAGAGAGAGAGAGAGAGATAGAGAGCAACAGAGAGTGGAAGATGGGGAAGAGAGAGCGAGTGGGGGAGAGAGACATCCAGGTCAGAGTCAGACCCAGTTCCAAGAGCTTAGCTCCCCAAGGATGATACTACTAGACCGCTGCATTAATATTCAGTTTCTACCATCCAGCCTATCAGACCAGCGGTAATCCCTCGATTGGGACTAACTGGACTTGAGACTACCTTCAGCTCAACACTCTACACCGCTGACTGAGAAAAGAAACCCATGCATTTTGAGCTTAATTATACATGTGATGCAGTGTTTCTAATGTAAAAGCGGAATTATATTTCGTTTTATACAAGTCAATGCAGTGAATGCAAACAATAAAATCAAAGACTGGTAAGGTTCAAATAAAAGATTAAAACAACATCAAAGAACAAGAGAAGAAAATAAGAACAGACACTTAAAACAAGGCAGCAATTCCAATTCTGAGAGGACTGCTGTTTCAGAGCTTAAGGGCATGCACAGACAAGGTCTTATCAACCTATATGGTGGAAAAGCCGCCAAAGCTCCGCCTGAAAATGTGAGATGCCCTAGAGGACGGAGAGATGTTAAAGGGTCATTGCTATACTCTGGAGCCAAGCCATGAAATGCCCTGTAGGTAATCAATACAATTTTAAAATCCAGTCTAAAACTCCAGCCAATGGAGAGAAGCAAGAATAGGTGTGATATAGGACCTTAAATTTGTCCTTGTTTGCAACCTTGCTGGGAAGTTTTGCACCAATTGCATCTGAGCTACGATTTGGTGAGTCAGACAGGTGAACGAGACATTACAGTAGTCTAGACATGAGTTTGTCAAGGCAATTTTCTCAGTGTTTACAAAAAACAAGGAAGGTCCTATTTTGGCAGTGTTTCCAAGATGGTTTAACAACTCTAAGTGACCCTTTTAGCATGCTGCACAAAATGAAAATTACCATCAAAAATTACACAGGTTTCTAGAATGAGATTTGATGTTGGAAGCAGTTTGCACTTAGACTTGGTCGGATTAGCTCAGCGGCAAGCTTCGTGCCAACAGCAAGGAGTTCATCTTTATCTGAGTTCAGCTGGAGACAGATGCACGATATCCAGTTTTGAACATTTGCAAAGCAATCAAGCTGGACTGAAGGCTTGCTGGGATTGTTAGGGTTGATAGACAAATACAGCTGAATATCATCAGTACAGCAGTGAAATTATACATGGTGCTGACAGATCATTTGGTATAAAGGCAACATATTCACTGAAAATAAAGTAAGACCAAGGATGAAGCCTTGAGGAACACCATCAGTGGTTTCTATGTGGAGCCTCTGTTTGTTATGGGGACAGATCTGCCTTTCCCTTTCATTGGAACATTACATTGTCATCACAAGTTTATATGATTTTTAAAAAAATCATGAATTAATGTGAGAATCTTCTGTGTAGCAAATTTAAGCAAAGAGCTTTGGAGAGATTCCTTGAGGGTGCATCAAATATTTGTGTTTGGGTGTGATTTCCAAGGAACAGAATTCAGAGTGACATATGGTTGATCATTTTGAGTGAGTAAGCCTCCTCAGTTAGCATCTGTCCTCACACTGCCTTTTGTAGGAGAGGCGACACCCAACAGTTTGTTCTGGTTACTCAGCAGGACTCACTCCGTGTGTGTGTGTGTGTGTGTGTGTGTGTGTGTGCGTGTGTGTGTGTGTGTTTGGGGACTTTGTCTGATGATCAGTTGCTTCAGAGTCTCGACCTTGAACAGTTTGGTACCTGTCTGCTTAGTCAGGGCCACTGCATCTGCTCAAGTCAAACAAACAGAGTTCAAATGAACTGCAGTGTTGGCAATTTCATTCTGCTATCCAAAATACTCTATCTATCTATCTATCTATCTATCTATCTATCTATCTATCTATCTATCTATCTATCTATCTATCTATCTATCTATCTATCTCCTAAATTAACCATACTTTCATCCTCTCTGTCTCTCTCTCTCTCCTTGCAGTGTGTGAGTGTGTGTTCAGCATGAGTAACATCTATGAGTCTGCAGAGGCCACGCTCGGCTTCATCAGCTCTCCATGCCTCACCAAGGTGGAGCTGAGAGTGGCCTGCCGGGGCATCTCGGACCGCGACGCCCTCTCCAAGCCCGACCCGTGCGTGGTCCTGAAGATGCAGTCGCATGGGCAGTGGTTTGAGGTAACGATGTGGGGTTAGAGTGCGAGGGGGCGAGTGGGAGGGTACGAAGGCAGCAGGGTGTCTTGAGGGTTCTCGAGGCTGTCCTGTAACCAGGGGGTCAGGTTTAGATGGCCACATCAGTGAATGTGTCCATTCTTCTGAAGTGTCCTTGTGAGTGACAGTGACTCATGGTTTTTACTCACTGTAAGACATTCTGAACGAAAATGGCAGTGGTGTGTGTGTGTGTGTGTGTATGTGTATGCATGTGTATTCATGTGCATGCAGTCTGACTGTCTACCGAGAGATTTTGAAGAACATCTGGTTCCACAGATGAAGATGAATACAATTAATTAGAAAATGTATTAAAAATAAACATTTTATAATGCTTTATGAGGTTAGACCTTGCAACTGTTTGTAAATGCGCATACCTTTGAAAAATCTCAGAAATTTGGTTATCGTTTCTTTTGGAGTCGGCTGAAGAGGTAAGGACATGATAAATGGAGCGAGCTAGTTCAGGCTGTCAACTCGAGCTGCACGGTTACATACACACATGACATGCCTCTCTCTCCACACATCATCTACCAAACGAACCCTCCCGTCGTCTATTCGAGCTGCAAAAAATTCCCCATCTCTCCCTCTGGCATGTCAATGTTTGCCGCTGCTGCCCTGCATTGCTCTTTCAGCCTCTCCGCCACCCCAGCATCCACCTGTAAGCTCCAGCTAGGGGAGGAGAGATATTTACTCATCACTCCTCAATATCTGCTGTGTATGTAAACATATCAGTGGGGAGTGATGAACTTGGAGCGTAGATGTCAAACTCTAACCGCATTCTGCCGGTGTAATAAAACATTTCAATTGTGAGCTGTCTGACTGAACTGTTTCTCTGATAATAGCTAAGCATAAATAAAATCCACCGCCATTTTTAGAAGGGAGAGAGGGCATGCTGGAAAGCAGGGTGAACATTCACTGTGGCCAGAATCATCCTTTAAGGAAATTGGTGGAAAATAGCAGCAAAAAGAGCTAAAATTTAAGTTCTCTTTAACTCAATAATAACATATCAGAGCTACATGAGAGTTAATAACTGCATGCATTCAGAAAGCAGGCAAGACTAGATAAAGATGTTAGGCAAAAATGTAAACATCAGAGCAAGGGAGCAGGCAAAACACCGTAGTATCATTGAAATTGTGTTGGATTCTGGTCTGACAGTGAGATTCTGCTGAAATCGCACCATCTTTGCTCACACTTCTCCTCACATCACAGCCTCAGCTTAGACAGCACTTCTCACCAGTTGCTAACATCATCTGCGGGTACAACCTGTCTCCTCCTGCCTCATGAGTTTCAGTCTGAAAGTAATTTCTATCAGAGTGTTAAAATAAGGTCCTATGTTAGAGAGTTTTATTCTTCAACCTGAGTTTAATCCTAAAATGCATGACTTCACTGACTTGCAGCTTTCCCAAGAGCATTGTCAAAATCAACCTGTGGTGAAGACAGGGCCTGCCTTCCCCACTTAACTGTTATGCTGCCTACATTTTCTTCAGTTATGTATTGTATTCAGTTATTTCTGGTAAACCAATACATTCATACATATTTTCATCCATATTCACCCTCGTTTCTTCTGTTGCAGTATATTCACCTTTAATTTCTTAGCCATGTGGTCCAAACAACCTGTTTGCTACAATGCATGCTACGTAGTATTCAGGGAGTTTACATCTTAACATCTTGACCAGCAAAAACACATAAACCATATTACAAATGACATAACAAAGGCTTGGTTCCAACTTACATTTATTAATTCAACAGAGGTTCAAACATCTAATTACAATCTACATACAAACACACATACTTACCATATCCAGGTACTTGGGCTGACAAACAAAGGGGTGACACAGGTGTGCAGAGCTCCATTTATAGAGATGGTGATGTCATTAGGGCATACCACAAGCCAGGGGAGCTTGCATTTACTGGGAAATTGTTTTTTCATAATATACATTGATATGATGTTTATTAAGATTAAGTA
>OMLB01034658.1:0-12214 GCA_900302555.1 Myripristis jacobus | reverse complement strand
AGTCGAGTTGATGCCAAAGAGCTCGATTTTGGTCTCATCTGACCACAGCACCTTCTCCCAAGCATTCTCTGAATCATTCAGGTGCTCACTGGCAAACTTCAGTCGGGCCTGTACATGTGCCTTCTTGAGCAGGGGGACCTTGCGGGCACTGCAGGATTTTAATCCAGTACAGCATAGTGTGTTACCAGTGGTTTTCTTGGTGACCGTGGTCCCAGCTGCCTTGAGATCATTAACAAGCTCCAGACCGAGGGTGATTGATGGTCATTTCGTGTTTCTTCCATTTTCGAATAATTGCACCAACAATTGTCTTCTTCTCACCCAGCTTCTTGCTTATGGTCTTGTAGCCCATTCCGGCCTTGTGCAGGTCTATAATCTTGTCCCTGACATCCTTGGACAGCTCTTTGGTCTTGCCCATGGTGGAGAGGTTGGAGTCTGATTGATTGATTCTGTGAACAGGTGTCTTTTATACAGGTGACAAGTTGAGACAGGTGTCTTCTATTCAGGTAACGAGTTGAGATTAGGAGTATCTAACCGGTCTGTGGGAGCCAGAATTCTTAATGGTTGGTAGGGGATCAAATACTTATTTCACTCAATGAAATGCAAATCAATTTATATCTTTTATATAATGTGATTTTCTGGATTTTCTTTTTGATATTCTATCTTTCACTGTTAAAATAAACCTACCATTAAAATTATAGTGTGTTCATTTCTTTGTCAGTGGGCAAGCTTACAAAATCAGCGGGGGATCAAATAATTATTTCCTCCACTGTACATGGGACAAATATGCCACTCTGATGCCAGTTTAAATGTGGATTCCTTGACCATCTGGTCTGATAAGGCATCATGTCTGAGTATTATTTAAATGGAAATGCCACCAGTTCACTGTTCCTCCATACCTCCAGCTCTTTAGCATCAAAATACTGCAGGTACTGCTGAGGGAGGACCTCGTTGAAGCCTTCAAAGAACGCCTGCGTCTGCTCCTCCACTCCTCTGGACAGCCTCCACTCGGCTACTAGCCTGTGGTGGGACACACACACAAATACAACTAATAAGACAAAAAACACTGAAAGGCCATGTCTGTGTTTCCTTGAGGTAGCTGAAAGACATTTAATGAAAACACCTGTAATACTGACACAACCCACATTTGGAATGAACCTAGAAATTTGTCCACTGACACCAACTGGGTTTCCATCCAAATTTTAGGTGACTCATGCTGTATCCAAAACCAAAAGACCGAATCCAACAGTGAAATGTGATGAAAATATCCTAAATATTGCTAAAAACTTTTTATACTTGCTTGCAGCAGAGAAGTTTGTTGTTGATAAAGTCTGAAATAAAATGTGATGGAGAAACATTTGCTGAAAGAGTAACGAGACAGCATTTTCAAAACATCTTTCCACCAAAACCTCCCGGAGATGTCATAGCAGCAATTCTTTTTGTCCCCAGACAGCAAAAAAATATGACCAAAATTACCTGACAACACAAAACAATATCAGCTTGCACAGTACTACTCAGTTCTTGAAACATTATTGATCTCTGCTGATGGATGTTTTGTTGTTTTTTTTCCCCAAACATGGCCGTACAAAATTAACATTTTTCCAAAGTTCATGAAATATGAAATGATGAAGTCGTACTTGGAATAGGACATACGGGAGTGAAACCCACCTGATGTACTCCTCCTTGTTCTCCTCGGTGACCTGGATGTCTCCTCCTCCAGGTTTCAGCTCATGTGTTGTGATTTCCCCCAGGATCTCCTTGTCAACTGAGAAGAACATCTCCAGACCGCATTCCTCGATGTTGTTATCCCTGCAGAGCAACACAGACAATTACAGCTGCATTATTACAACAGCAAGTCCAAATCTAACCGCCTCACAGCTCCTATTAAATGACATCCATTCATAATAGAGCATTCACAAAATGTAAATGTCAGCCTGGTTGTCCAAGTTTGGCAAATCGAGGAGAAAGGCCGGCAGGCATACAGGGTATAATGTAACAGCAACCAAACATTGCAAAACATGATATTTTTGTTTTGTCAGTGGCTTACATTTCATTTCTACAATTCATTAGGCTACAATCAGGCATGTGTACAGTTAAATCCACAATCTCTCGAGGCTGGTGGCAATTTTCATTCAACTGCACTCATATTACAGAGCCTTTTGTTGTTTATACCAGTTTGCTAGAGGATGTTATTCTTTCCATTTATAAAGTAACCAGGATGTCCTCAGGTTTCATCATTTTAAGACTTATTAAGATCTTTTTAATGCCAGATTGAAACACAAGACAAATTTGGATGTGTATAAAACTGAAATAAACATGACAGTGAAAACAACTGCAGATCTATTAGAATGTAGGACTACAGGACAGGGCCAATTTTTCACCGGACAAATTTGACCTGAATTTTATTACCTTATTACCGTTTTCATTTTCAAGTGCTGCAGACATCCTGCATGTAATATTATGTTATATTAAATGTATATGAAGTGGACAGTTTCTTGATTTAACAAGGGGGCTGTTAGGCAGTTAAGCTTATTTTCTAATTTTCCCTTAAATTGCCCTAGAGTAGCTTCAAAATTAGAAAAAAACATTACACTTATATTGAGTAAAATATCCAAAATCCAAGATGCTATTGTTTTATGGCTGCAGCATTACATCAAATACAAAGATCAACACATCTTGTGCATCATTTTGTACACATTTCCCTGGAATTCAGCAGGACATGTTTGGTATCTTTGGAAACCTTGATCTCCACTAGAATATAAAATAAAGTTCTGTAGGTTTGAACAAAGTTCAGCTGCACAGAAAGCATTTGTAATGATGAACCCACTGATGGGACTAGCAGAGCCGAAGAGGTTAAATGTACACTTCACAACAGTGCTAGATTTATTTGAACTGTGCTTTGGTGTAGGCTGCTACTCCCCTGAAACTGACTCGACTCATGGCTGTTGCATACTAACTTGATCCAGATGAGAGAGTTGTAGAACTCAGGGTCTATCGACTCCAGGTCTTTGAGGGCCCACGGCTTGTTCAGGATGCGCTTGTAGAACGGCAGGGAGAAACCTGTGTCGATGAACTTGCCGTGGAACAGGGCCTAAGGGACAGAAACATACAATTAGAAATATTCTGGTGCTTCTGGTGTACAGGAGCTGCGGCTCAGAATACTGAGCAAGCGCTAGAAGGAAGTGAATAGGTAATGAGACAAGAGATTACACAACTGTACATTACCCACACTTAATTATATTACAGTTTAAGTACATGCTACATGAAGGCATGAAGAAACCTCATTCCAGTTCTTACACTAACAATGAACAAAAAAAATCTCTGTGCAATAAAAAAAATCTTGGATACATTGCTGCATTGCTCTTTTTAGCCGTACTAAAGTAACTTCAACTCAAGCTAAAATGACTGACCATAGCGATGAAGCGTCCTATGAACTTGAAGTACTTGAGGTGGTCGGGGTTGATGTAGGATGCAGGGTTGATCTGCAGACAGTAGTTATCTTTCCCAGCGTATTCAAACAGGCAGTACATGGGGTTCAGAACCTCATGGGACAGCAGGAAGAACCACTCTCTGCAGGATGGGACAGAGCAACCATTAGCAAAGGAAAAGCAAAAAGATGTGTATTTCCACTGGAGCTGAATGGGGACAGTGGTAGTGATTTGGTAGTGTGGGATTGTATAGTTGCCTTGGCATTATGAGTCCACATGATGGTGAAATATCCTCATGAGTCACTACTGTATATAGTGTATTTCTATCTCAAGACTGTATTTCTATCACCTATATAGTGCAGCAAAACTTGTCCCAAAATAACACTTTTAGAGCACAAACAAGCATGAACAAAGGGATTACACAGACAGGAAAAGTAATATTGATAAATAAATAAGTAAAGATAAGTAAATATCGATACTGAGGTATTGTATTGAGGTACATGTATTGTGATATTTGATTTTGTCCATATTGCCCAGCCCGAGATAGAATTTGATTAAATGGAGTGATAAGTGAAATGGTGCAGATGTTCTTAACTATCTTTTGCTGAGAATTACGGTAATATTCACAACATTTCAACAGAGTCTCTGGTGAGACATTCTCTTTATGAGAATGAGGTGAAGTGGATGAGTAGTCTGCTAACCTTTAACTAACCAAAACTGGCATGACCGAGCTTCTGATTAATATTTGCTGGTAATCATAAAAGGGGAGAACTTCACAAAATTTAGGTATGATGATAACAATGCTTTTGGATCGTGGAACAAACAAGGAGAATCTGCCCAATGGCTCGTCTGACTGCCCAATCAGACCAACTGCATTCATTCAAATAGTGATTTGCACATTTTTAAGTCTTTTCTGCAAATTCAGACTTAGGATACAGGTGTTTTAATATTTTCGAAGTGTAAACTCCACCTTGTTCAAGTGTTTGACTATTATAATACCTTCATAACACGAAGATTTCTAGAGCAACTCTACAGAACAATTCTCTGCTAGACAGACTAGGCCTTGGTAATTGATACCATGCAGACATCCTCAAACAGACAGTACAAACAGTGGCTCCAGGGACAATAGCAGAAACTACTCTCTGAATAACAGACCCACAGAGAGAAATAATGCTCTAACATAATAAAATTGAAACTAACTGCAGGCAAAGTCACAGTCGCACAAATACTGAAAGGATATTTCTGCTGCAGAGGAGATGGCAAACACAAGCAACACCAGGGAGGAACACAGGGACTTAGAAGCAACATAAAAATTCATGTTCTCAGAAGAGGCTTCCATAATGGGAGACACTTGAGGCTTGGGAGACACACACACACGCACACAGACACACTCAAAAAAAATTAGGGTTAAGTCATTTAGTACTTGCCTGGCGACGCCTCCGTAGTCAAGTCCTTCTTCTCCCGGGAAAATGATCCATAGTCTTCTGCGCAGATCCTGGGCATTGAAGCTCATGATCTAAAAACAGAGAAATTGTTTAGCTTGGTGGTTAGTGTTACACAAGCGTACCTGGTGAATCATTTAAACTTCTCACAAACTGGCGATATTAAAGTATCCACCAAGGCATGGACATGCAGCAAACAGACACCTGTCTTTATTACACAGTGAAATATAAGACCTCAGTGACGATGCCCGTCTTCCCACCAGAGACAGTGACCTCCATGTGACGCTGGTGCTGCTGGGGGTCAACTCACCTGCTGGAAGGAATCCTCAAACAGGGTTTTTCTGGTGACGGTGATCTTGATGTGTTGAGGCATTGACAGTTGCTGGAGAAAAGATAAAATGTCAGAAGTGGTTTCGCAGTGATATGTGCTTTCAGCCGTGACATGAAAACAACCTGGTGTGCCAAAATGAATTCACTTGTACAGGAATCAAACCAAGAGTTTGTTACAGTTTGTTAATAAGATACATAGGAGAGCAAGACAAGACATCACTGATATAAAGCACCATGTGCTTTCTGGGTAAGATTTATATGATTGTTAGCGTGAGATAATTAAAAGTACAGTTAAGTGTTCATGATGATCTTTCTGGATACAAAAGATTGCATCACTTGTGAAAATTTGGCTTTAATGTCTGAAATTCATAGTCAAGGTTAAATTTTCCGAGTAGATTGATGGGTAGATTGAGTACTTTATTGATCCCCAGAAGGGGAAATTACGTTGCTGAATAATGCAAATACAATGATAATGTATTAACAATAATACAATGAATAATGTTACTTTTTCTCATTAAATACAGCTCAATAAAGAACAGCTGTAGAAAATGATTTTCTCAAGCAGTACACAATATGAAATGTTTCTGAATTCACCTATAAACAACCAATGAGAAAGGACTGACCATCCAGTCATTTCCTACACTGATATGATACCTACCTGGCACCAGAATCTGAAGTACTGCACTTTGGCTTTGAAGTCTCGAACGTATGTGATCTGCGGTCCATTTTCACTGTGAGAGAGGGAGGAAGTGAAAGGGCAAACATATGGACAGGAAGAGACACAAATTAATATCTCTGCATACTCAAAGCAGCAGACTCATCACCATAAACCTCATCATTTAAAGCGGACAAGCTTCTCTCAGGGAAAAAAAAACACAATGTTGAGATTAGAAACTTGGACAGATGGAAACAGGCGGATTTAGGGAGAGCAACTTGTTTTGCTACAATAAAACAGCTACCAACATGTATCAGATCAAACATGCATATCAACGGCTAAACAATGTTTCGCTACAACCCTAAAACATGTCTGTATCGCAAACGAGTTTTATGCTTGTTGCTGTTTTAATTTAGAGTTTCCATGCCGTCATAGGAAAATTCAGATGCGGGAACAACAAAGCTTGATTTTATCCTACTGGTTAAGTTTTCCCTTAGTGGTGGCACAACTGAAAAAAAAAAAAGTTGCACTTCTTTCTATTATGTGCCATCTCTCTCTCTTCCTCCTAGGTCTCCTTTCATGTGTATAAACGCCTTAAGGTTAGTAGGCCAGTGAGACTGTTACGCAGCTGTCAGAGTGCATTTTGTCACATTCCTATCTCTGCTCACCAAACTGGTTTTTCTACCACTGGGAGCACAGCAAAAGCAGTTCAAAACTATTCTCGAGTCAACATAGGTGTTGTATCAGTGAAAATGACAAGGGGAAGAGACTGGAAAACCCATTAATCATAACTAGATGTTCTGGGTTACAAAAATTTTAGCAACATTCATGACTAGCACTAAAAATCTGAGCCAATTTTGATGAGATTACCTGTGCCTTCCATTAAATCTGCTGCTTGATAAACAGTTTTCAGTCCCTACTCAGTGTTGGACAAAAGCACAGGACACTTCTGAAATTCAAGGTGGTCACAATGCTACAGTGTGACAGCACGATGGGCAAACAACTGGCATATTTCAGACACTGCAAGGCGTTTCTTATTGCTACAAGAAGGCTGAAAAGCACATTATTCAAGTATTTACAATGATACTGTTTCTAGTGGTATCGGCTAGCTTACTTGCCTCCTTTGTGAAACAATGACTTTGTTTGTGTCCCTCACAGGCAGCTGTATCTCAAACGGATTTGTGTGCGTATGTGCAAAACAGACTTGTTGATGTTGTGATTCTATTAGTGAGTGTGGATAAAGGTCATCGATTACTTAAGGTCAAATTATATTTCTGCATCACAGAGCCTCAATAGCTACCCCATTGGTGTCAGTGGTTCCTGCGTAGCCACAGGGGCTGCTGCTTTAGCTCACACCTCTTCAAAACCATGCATGTTGGGTGATGCACGACCATAAAAACTGTTTGGTCCCCTTGGCAACTTTGTGCTTTTTCACTGTGCTTTGGTTGATTTCTACTTATAATAAAGCCAACAAGGAGCTGGCTGAAGAGAGACAAGCTGAGGTGGTTTGCATATGTTCATTTGTAGGATACCTCATCCCCAAATTATAAGACTGGTTGATCTCACTAAATTGAGGACAAGAAATATCCAAAACATGGGTCTGGACACCACTTATAAGTCTGACACTCTGATTCAGATGCATGTGGGTTCAACACGGATGTATAAATCAGCCTTGAATGTCTCTAACAAACAAGCAATGAGGAGTGACAATCTAATGATCTCAAAGTGTTGCGGTGGAGAACGTACAGTGATGATTTCCCAGTGCGGGGGTCAATGTAGGTGGTGGTTCTCCTGTTGTGGTCGACAAAGTAGGGAATACCGTCAACTGTGAACCTCATCT
This sequence comes from Myripristis jacobus, assembly GCA_900302555.1. Classification (NCBI taxonomy): domain Eukaryota; kingdom Metazoa; phylum Chordata; class Actinopteri; order Holocentriformes; family Holocentridae; genus Myripristis; species Myripristis jacobus. The sequence goes on along the minus strand of OMLB01034658.1, from coordinate 4,522 downwards.
CCCAGCCCTCTGGCAGAGGCTTCTCATTCAACAACCTGACCAGAGAAGAGAGATAAAAGTGACATATAACTTAAATTACTGGATCGATGGCAGCAGCGAACTGGATGCAACCAACAAAGACAAAATGGGTTGCTAATTCCAATAGCAATACCAATAGCAGCAGGGCAGCTTTTTATGAAGTGTTGTTACAATACAACATGAACAATCGTATTAATAGCAACAGCACAAACACTGCCAAGACTGGAGGTTCATTAGCAATATAATCTCCAAACTACTAGAAACTTAACAACATGACATGCTTCTTAACAACTCATCCATTATCCTCTGGTTCCCATGATTCAGAGAGACAGACTAAAAAACACACACCCCTGTGTTCGCGGGTCCTCCCATTGTGTTGTCCGCGTAGGGTGATGTACAAAATAAACCCGGCCATTCGTGTCTGTTCTCTTCTCTGAAAACACAGAGCAAACCATCAGTCGAGCCATCAGCATGTCACACATTTATCACACACGTTTATCATCACAACTTCACAGGATTAAATGCTGCTCTGGAAGCTTTTTCAGCCACCAAGAAAAATAAATGTGTAGAGGAAACACTATTCTACTGATTTAATTTGACTGATGTCAGAGATCTTACCCCATCCATGTGGCAGAGGGCCCAGAGGATCAAACTCCTTATTCTGGGTGGCTGGGACCTGGTCTTGTAACTACAAAGCAAACATTGAGAACCACTTCAATCACCAAGTACATTAACAGAGAACAGTTTGTCTTTGTCACTATGATATAGAAACAGCCAAGACAGATCACTGTTCACCCCAGCTGTTATCATTTGTCTCAAATGGAACTTTAACCATACAGTAACAGGGGTACAGCAGTTACAAAGAGGAAGACCCACCCCAAATATGAACCTCTGGTTGAACTGCTGCATGGCGCCCTGCAGCTGGCTACGCTGGTGCTGCCACTGCTCGTAGTTCCGCACTGTCTCCATGGTGGGGCGCTGCCACGTGGTGGTCCGCGTGATGTGGTCAACAAAGTAGACCCGGCCCATTGGGTCGACACGACGCTCCCAGCTAAATGAAAAAGACGATGAGGACAGAGAATGGGAGAGAGAAATGAGAGACTATTTGGTTAATATATATCAATAGAACCTTTTCAAATGTACTGATTTATGATCTCACTACAGTTTGAATGTCGAAACTGCTGTTTGCTGGTTTTTGAAACTCTTTACTTTCCACACTATTTCAGCAATACAATACAATATTTCTGATCAACAGCCCATGTTAAAGTCAGTGAAGTGAAATGAGACAAAGAGACAAAAAATGACAACACAAGCAAGTTAATAATAAGAGAAAGAGTCAGGAATGTGTTGCCATGGCCGACACAGTCCACTGGGTCCACGTGACACTATCGGCTCAAATACGGAGTGGGACAGGGACACAACTTGGATAAATACAACACTCACATCTCAAAACTATTGTGAGCTGGTGGTGTCGTTAAACAGAGGAAGCACAGATCTAATTGCATTCTGCTCCCAGTTAATTATAGAAGACACACAGCCAATAAACAAAGAAAGAGAAACAAACAGAGGCATCAGTGATGTGACTCATGAGGCAGGCATGTCCGATGTCATGAAGCCAGTTCGTCATAGTCAGAGTATCTGTGCGACAGCTGGTGATCCCGGCTAACTGGCCTCACAAAGGTGCTTACCGACAGGCTCGCCCAGGGATACTTCCATATGAAAGTGGCGGTACTTGGAATAAACAAATATGGCCAAATATATGCAACCTGGGCAGATACATAGCAGTGGATTTCAGATTTAAGAACTATTGACCCTCATATGGGAGTTATAACATTGCAGCAGGTAATTTGAGTAATTTGATTCAGCAAGGAAAATTAAATGGACTATAATCACACAATCAGAATATAAACAGACAAAAAATAGTAGAGCAAAATAAAAAAATTTTTTGGTTATGTAAGTATATGCTGCTGCCAATGTCATCCTATTTAGTAGACTGTAAAGGTGAGTATAGGAGAGACATGAATTACAAAGATGTAAAGTTTTTCTCTCAAGAATGAATACATGAACAATACAAAAACAACCTAACAGCTATAAATATCACAGCCCTATTAAGGGCAGTGATACAGTGAGCCATACTCACAAAGTCAGCCTAATCTTCCCCACGGCTGTGGTGATGGAATATGATTGTACTTTCAGCACAATTAATACGCAATAGTAAGGTAGTAGTAAGTACTTCTAACTTTAGATAAATACTGTGAACTACTGCTATTTCATGGAGGCTTTCTTCAACTGTCAGAGTGGGGAAATGACCTGGAAATGCTACAAACATTTATTATATCTCTAACATAATATATCATCATGGCAAATAATGAGGTTCTGTTCATCTGTAAACACTGTCCAGTAGGGATGCAATGATTTATCAGCCAGAAAGATTACACCAGTCAAATTACATAATCTATGCACCAATAACAAATCTGCAATTTGTGATGGATGTGACAAAATGTTAGCCATGGAGGAAGAAGTAGGGCAGCCATATATTTGCTATATATGCAGAAACTTCTAACTGTAAAAAAAAATAAGTTAACCTAACGTGGAGGTTAGGTCTACATGACAAGTTACGTCATCAAGGCCAAAATCTATCTTTGTAGCACATTATTGTGGTCTCAGGCGTGTCAATGTGCCAGCCCAAATAAGGGATTTTCAGTTGCTGCTGAGTCAAACATAAAAATGAATATGTGAAACAACTGTATTTGACTATACTGCTGACTGTTTTTGCTTTCAACAGTTCCTCTCTTATGCATATTCTTATTTCTAACAGTTCACGATGTTTATCTAACATTACAGCATTTTCTGACTCTGTGACGTGAGGATAACATCTGCACCAAAGTTAGCAAATTCTAAAATATTTAGTACAATATTATTAACTTTGTCTTATGACAAAGAACGATTGACAAACACAATCCAAAAATCCCTTAATTTTTGCCATTGACATATAATCCCACAGCCCCAAATTTCACTTCAGAGGATTACAGGGTTTATACCCTGCTCCTTTGTAGAGTTTGGAGGCAGTGGCCTTCACTTTGAACTCAGTGACAATATGTCCATCTTCACATCAAGATGCAAACACCACATCTAGTTTATAACAACCCAGATAAGCCTTTATCCCAGCTGTGAACACCCTGGATAAAGTCCTGGGAAGTGGTAAGAAGTGATTTATTTAAGGTAGATCGAAAAATGCAAGACAAACTACTAAGCAAATGAGGTTGAGATTCAGAAATGATCATGTGCAGGTACTGCTAGCTTACTTAGGCCAACTACATCACTGGCACAAGGGCACAGGCAGAAAACATGGATATATGGATACGAGAGAGCTGCTAATTAACCTGATACTGTGACAGCTACAGTGCATGTAAAGAGACTATCAGAACTTTTATCAGGATATAGGTCAATATCCAGACTACTGTGCACAAAGTGCCATGATGTAAAACACTTTTACCTGACCTGATAACCAAGCACACAAGAAGCAGTAACATCAATGAAGAAAGACTAAAGAAGACCAGAGGAGCAGGAGGAGCTATTTACCCAGGAGGCAGTGGTTCAGGTCGTTCCCACGTCGTTCTTTTCTCCACATGGTCAACAAAATACACCCTGCCATTCTGGTCCACCCTCTGTTCCCACCTAGATGCAACAGCAGCAAATTAAAAGAAGGAAAAGGGAAAAAAAATTAGGCTGTTAAGTTATTTTTAGGACACAAAATAGACCTGAGTCTTTTGATTACAGAGGCAGAAAATATTTAGCTAAGGTCAGCTTGTTTTCATGTTGATGAGACTATGATAGTTCAGAGGGGGTATTTATAGTATTACAGTCTAACAGAAAGAAACCAAGGAGCGACAACAAGAGGGAGAGAGAGGCCCAGTGATGATAACAGTGCCCGTTAGAACGCTGGTCACGACTGCAGGATGCATGTGAGATTCCCTGAGGGACAAAATCACACATGTAACCACTGTTGGGGTACATTTGGAGGACAGAGCTGATTTCTTTCTAGTCAAATGCAACCTCTGGTGAAACACGTGGCATGTTGGCATTTATTATAAAATCTGAAATTAAGAAATTCTCTACTCTTACACTGCTGTCATTTCAGTCTGAATATGCTGCTCCACGATCACCTTTGACTAATGCCCCTTTTCCACTAGTAACTACTCAGCTCGACTCGGCTCGACTCAGCTCGCCTCTACTCGCCTCGACACGGTTTGGTTGGTTTTCCATTACAGTTGAGTAGCACCTCGCCGTGGGTGGTGTCGTCATAGCAAGGCGGTGCACCGTCCAGCTCCGTCTGGATTCTTTGGGCCGCCACCAAGCACAGAAAAGTCTCCACCTCTTCATTTGACCGCGGTAGCGGTTTGCTTGCCATTTTCTGACTTTGCCAACTTCAGTGATGATCAATGCGCACGGTCGCTGTTGCCGTTTTTTTGTTGTTTTTTTAATGTCGGGTTTTGTTTTCGTG